>JAOSBM010000003.1:22122898-22141799 GCA_027568955.1 Erythroxylum tenue
GGCAAAACTTCCTTCTGGAAAGTTGTTCTCCAATGTCTTAAATTTCTAATGACTCCAAGATCATCCAATTTGATTCATTACTTTATGAGTTATGATCACAATACCACATAATGTGTATATTTGAACATTTGGCTAGTATATGATCATACCCTCGAATTGTACAACTCATATCTTTCAGCTCAGATATCCAAAAATTACAAAATGTATACCAATTTAAAGCTAATAGAATAAGCTACAACTTTTATGAAGACACCTCAGTCTAATTTGGCCTACATCAATACAATTTATTCAATAAACGTAGGACATGATTTCTGTCCCTGGTAGTGCTTCAGCTTAAGCTAAAACTCAGTTACATGCCAATTTGGAAAATCTTAGAGAAAGAATTAAATTTCTACTTCTTCAATGTCGTTGTAGAAATATGTCTCTATTTTAATCTGAATCAAGAATCAACTTATTTGGAAATCTACAGATCAAGTTATAATCAGAATACTGAAGCATGTTCATGAAAATTTTCCAGTTCATAACATTCCAGTAGACTTCACACTTTCATCCTATCAATCACTACAATTTAATTCATATAGCTCTAAATTTTTATGGAGAAAAATAAAAATGTCTTAGGAATCTATTGATCTAAGTTTCAATTCATTTGGAGTTTGGATGAAAAATTTATAGTTAAAAGACTTAAGGCTGTTAAGTAAAAAATACTATAGTTCATAAACTACATGCAACCCATCACCTTCTTTCTCTCTCTAAAATGCAAGTTGTCTTCTTCTTCTTCACCAAACACTGCAGATTCTTCTCTCTTCTTGCTTCACTTTTTTCTAGATTTCAAACTTATATCTTCCATAATTCCCTTCAATTATACCCCCAATTTATTTCAGATCATCCATAACAAATTAAAATCCATAATTACAAACAAACATCAAAAATCGTATATCAACGTATATTTCATACTTTTCTGTAGACTTTTTCCCATTTTCTTTCCTCCTTCATTCCACGTTTTTTCTATCATCTTAATCCTACGTGAAGCATAACAACACATCTTACGCATGAATCATCTTTTCTACACCCCTTTCAGTTCAACATAACACAACAAATAAAAAAACCAAGATTCAACATAAACATCAAAACAAATCACTATTCACGCATGCATGTTGTGTTTCTACATTTCCAAGTTTCTGAACTTTCCATCTTTTACATCTTCCCACTAAATTCTTCATTCTTAATTCCTATTTTCAGCATTTCTATACCCAAAAATAGCACATTACTCACGGTTTTTCATCACTTTCTACATAGTTTCTGCACTTTCATTTTTCTGAAAATTTTCTTTTCTTCTATACATTCTCTATTTTATCACCGAAATCCTATCCCACTCATGCATGTAAACCCTCAAACATCATCAAACAAAAATCATTTATGATACCCATGGCTCTTTCGGTGGATGGAGAATAACGAAAATGAAGAGAAACAAAACAAGATTCGATAGAAGTGCTTACTTGCAAGGTGTAAGAAACAAAAGCCAAGTGCACAAACATAAGCAATCAATTGTTTCAGTGTTTGATGAACAAAAAGAGAGGGCTTAGTGATGTTGGTATTTACGGTGAAGAACATACATGAAAGCTACAGTAATTTCTTTTTATCAAAAACAAGACCACATGTAGGCATAATACCTCTCCATATGTCACCTATGCATGAGGGGCATTTGTCTACTTCTAAAACGCCACATGTCGCGATGCCTTTTGTCTATATTATTATTATTATTAAATCCAACACAAAATACCACAATTTTTCAAAAATTTCTAAAATTCACCAAAAATTCCAAAATAATAATATGACTCTCCAAATAAATTTTCAGCTAAAAAATAAGTCACCAAAAATTTCAAAATATCCAAAATATACCAAAATTACCAAATCACAATTAATACACTCCAATTTAATCCACAATTTTCCACTTATAAATCAAATTTACCCGAAAATACCAATAAATGCATGTACAATCATGTGAATGCGCAAAATAAATGTGTTTATCACAATTAACTTATGCATGACGTGCATTTTCCTAATTTCACAATACTTTCTCATAAATTATTATTCTAGCCTTAACATGGGTATCCGGATGTTACAATAGGATATCTAAAAGGTTGGATATAATCTTACAGACTTATTGACCAAATTTTTTATTTCAATAAACACTTATAGAAGATAAGTAGTGAGAGTAAGATACAATTTGAAAAGTTCAAATCTCATGACAATACATCTAATTGAAACTACTTTTGTTGATACATTGGACATATAGTTGAAAGGTTATAAGTTATTGAAAGATTCACTTTCATGATGAATTCAAAGAGTTTGTTTTGAGATGATTGTGAATTTATCATATCTATAAGAAGGTTAGTGGAAGTATAGTTGTTCTCTTCAGTGGGAGTGTGTAGAGACATTACCAACAACGAAGAATAATTTTAATTTTCAATTGTCAAAAATATAATTATCCAAGAACAACTTTTATTGGATATGGAAAGTTAACAAGTTAATTTTGGGAACTAGATCTATAGAGATAGATTGAAGTTATTCACCTATTATAAGTACAAGTATATAGATAATGTACTAAAGATTTTTAGTATTCAATATATCAGATACTTGTGAAGTATTAAAGATATCCATTATTCTATATATGAGTTGATATTTGAGTTCAAGGATATATGGACATTACTTCATAAATAAATCCTGGATAAGGTCTATTTTACTTAAGAATAATATCATTCTAGATTGGAAAGGTTCCAATGTAGCAATGGTTGCTAATTAAGCCATAATACATTTTTCATTTAGTGGAAAAGATTAATTGGATCAATAAGTACTTTAGTGAACTTAATATATTTCCTTCCATTGTTCAAGAAAGTAATGTACTATGGAACATTAGAGCCATTGGGCTTGTCAAAGGAGATAAGGTCTCATCAAAGATCCAAGGATGTATTTTGGTAAAATTTCTTAATTATGATAATAATTAAGATGAAAGTTGTAAGATTTAAGCAAGTGAACCATAGAGAATCTTGTAGAGTTCTCTTATTAAACCAATATCCCAGTAATAGTATAATCTTCATATGGTGATATGGTATAAGATGAACAACTGGATTAGTGTAACTAGGAGATTGTTGGTTTATGCTCCATAGCCAATCGGTTTGGTTGTAGTTTTGTGACGATTATTTATAGGCGTTTTTTATCTTGTACATGTTTAGATGTATATCATAAAGTCTATGGGTTATATATTTCAAATAAAATTATAATGAGATTATAATTATAAGATTCATGTTGCATTTATGTATTATCCCAAAATTGTTCCTAGTAAATATTCTATTAAAATTGGACATTAATAAAATGTAAAATGCCTAGCACACGTTATGTTTTTCTTTTGAAGGAAATAGTCGATCTCATATATTAAAGTATGGAGATACTTAAACAGACATATAGGTACTTACTAGAGAACAAATTCACTGAGTAGACCTACTATGAGAAATCCATTTGAAACATTACTTGTATGTCTATGAAAATTCTCATTGTGACGATTATATAAGTGATCCTTTAAATTGAGGTCTTTAAAATTATCTTGTTTAGGAATTGAAATGTTTTGATACTACTTATGACCTATTCTAATCATAGGTCATTCAATCAGTAGTCATTGGATGTAGCATAAACTTTATAGAGTTAGTTGTGTGATCAAGATAGGATTCATCACCCTAAAGTAATTAGGGACAATGTTATGTTGTTCTCGATTAATATTGATTTGAAAATCCTTGATGAAGGTGGAATGACACTTTGTAAATAGTTTACAAATGTCATTAATTGAATCAATAGCTAATTGAGGACACATTTTTTGAAAATTTAAAATTATTAATATTTTGTAATTAATATATTCTTTTCATGTTTTGTATTTGTTCATAGATATAATGTAATATTTATTAAGATTATCATCTATACAGTAAAATGCAATAATTAATCCTCAATGTGTCCATTTGAGCTATGTTTTCCTTCCTCAAATTAATCTTTTAATTGCCTACTTCTACTTAACGAATTTTTTTTATTTTATCTTAAAAGTTTAATGCTTTATTATGCCAAAGCACTTATGTTATTTATGGGAGGTAGTTTTCTCCTCCCATTCCTGCAAATAATATTTACGTTGTTTGCCCAATAATATTTCCATTGTTTCCCTTCTAACTCCTACTTCCTCTTTATTCTTAATAAGTTCTATCTCTATATGGAGATCGAATATAGGTTAGGGTTTTGTATACTTCTCTTCTAGAGGCAAAATCTACTCTAGATTCCTCTTTAGCATCTCATAACTGGTAAATATAATGATAGAAATAAGAGTTGTTCTCATTAAATTAATTGAACAGCCATGGAAAAATCCCAAAAATCCTTATTTCTAGAAAATCTTTTTTTTGCAATCAATAACTCCATATTTCATACCATTTCTATTTTTCCCTCGCTCTTGAATCCTTAAATGAGAAACATAGTATTCAAAGTTAACATATTAGAGTTCCATAACATAAATTTAGTCATATATATGGGTATTGATTATGAAAAAGAACAACCATCCACATCATACCTTATGTGGGTAAGTCAATATAGAGGTTAGAATTTTTGATACTAAAGAGGCAAGAGCCAAATTAATAGGATCTAATTGATCAATGTTTTGTGGTTTATCGCAAAAGATCTCTTCTTTCTATGCTTCTATTTTTGAAAATTTTATCCTAGTACATATTAATTTTTTCAATTGACACGTACAACTTATTATATTTGTCGACACCTTCGTGTTGACTAAAGAATAAGAAGTGAAAGAAGGAGTTGCTGAGAGATGGAGCAATTAGGATTTTAGTTTCAAGGAGGAGAGGGGAAAATATTCTCAATGTTCAATTAGGGATTTTAATTTCAACTGGGGTTTCACAATTAGGGTTTTAGTTAGAATAGTAATTTAAGGTAAAAACTTAACAAAAAATAATTAAAAAACATAATAAATAAACTAATTATAAAATATTAATAATTTAATGAGCCACTTGGGCATCACTATGTGAAATGGCATACACATGAAAATATGACCCATTAATTAATTTTAAAAACATAATAAATGCAACATGTCATTATAGATGAAACCTATTTTGAATGTTTTGAAGCTATCAGGACTAAAATTTAACACTTTAAAATGTTAGGTTCAATTTGTATTATGATAAAAATAATAGTTCAAATATACTTTTAGCCTTTATAAATACACTAGTAAACAATTATGATATATTAGTCAATGTATCTCCATCTTTTTCTAAGAACTCAATATACTAAAAATTCAACATTCTTCTTTAATTGGCTAAACAAAGCCCTAGTTTTTCAACCAAGGAAAAAAATAAAAGGTAACATCATTTTCCATATTTCATTAAGTCATATAAACTCAAAATGTAATTAAGCTTCTCAACAATATAAACTTCATATAGATTAACCCAACGTTAAACGTAATTCTCATAATCTCACTCCTTTAAAACACCCAAGTAGCCAAATTAAAACAAACACATCAATTTAATAAATAAACACAATAGTTACTAAAAATTACGATCTCATCTTGCTCTCTCTCTTGAAAATAAGTTTTTTTCCTTAAAACTTAATTAACCTAATAAATCAAAAGTTGGTAGATGCTTCCTTTTGATCCACTCCTCTGACTTCCATTTAACCTCTTATTCTCAATGATTTACACCATTTTGACATTAGAAATCACTATAGTCCTTAAAACCTACTCCTTGTGGTCCACAAACTACACCAGTTTTTCCATATTCAGATCTTATTATAGCTTTAAGGTGTAAAATCTACAATATAGGATTAATTATGCATATAAATCACCATTATTAACAAATGAAAAAATTACAAATAGATAATGTCGAAAGTAATATGAAAAGATACTCTATTACTACTACCATCTTAAAGATCTCAAAAGATTCTACATAGTGAGGATTGAACTTCCATATAATCCTAAACCTCTAAAATGTAAATTTCTTCTTTGACTACTCATCAAAGTTGAAAAGCTATAATGAAAGACAATATAGTCCCTAAGATATTGTGTAAACTTCTCCAAAATTAAGTCATAAATTTAATTTTTTTTTTCTAAATAATAGATATAGGAATTCCAAGTCTCACCATCTCCTGTAAGTATAACATTATTAACTTGTCTTGAGAAGAACACATCTTAAAAAATAGAAAGTGTGTTAAATTCTTCAGTCTATCTACGATAAACAAACAAACTCATGTCTTCTCATTATTCTCACTTCGAAATAAAATCCATAAATTATATGTTAATACTTCTATTCAGTAATGGGTAGTGAGTACTAATTATCTTCATTGATGTTTTCCTTTAACTTGGTGATAGGTAAAAAAAATTGTGCTATACCATTATCTCTTTCCTTACATTTTCCACCATGAATTTCTCTACAAGTTCTTGTACATCATAGTCCCTTGTAATTATACGAAGTATAAAAAGTGAATCTCCAATATAATCCTTTTTCTTAAATGTGGATCTTTTAGTATATAATTTACCTCTAAATTGTAACACTCCACCATTATTAATATGGAACTCTAAAACTGCTTTGAAATCCATCCTCTTTATAATCCTCCTCAACCACTCGTCATCCTACTTTTCTTTTTTGATCTTAATAATCAAGATTGGTTATAACGTCAAGCTACTTAATCATATTTTTAACCCTTATAATACTACTTCTAACTTTAATCTTCTTAATTCCTCATGCAACTCATGTTCTAAATTTCTCAATATTGAAAAATTGCCATGGTCTTTCTATTTGAGTGCATTTTCCATCATATTTACCTTACCTAAGTGGTAATAACACATCAGGTCGTAATCTTTTAACAATTATAACCACCACCTTCTACTCATATTCAACTCATTTTGTATGAAAATTAACATCAGGCTCTTATGATTTGTATACACCTCACACCTCTTATCATAAAGATAATATTTATAAATCTTTAGATAAAAACATCAGAACTAACTCCAAGTCATGAGTGGGATAATCATCCTTATTAAACTTCAGCCATTTGTAAGCATAAGCCACTACCTTTTATGATGCATTAAAATACAACCTCACCCTTTTCAAGGTATCACTAAAAATAATGTAACCTTCCTTGTATTTTAGAATAGTAAGAGCTAAAACCATTACTAACTTCCACTTTAGTTAATAAAATTCTATTCATACCTAACTATTTACTAAAAGTTCATCCTTTTCCTAGTAAACGATGTTAAAAACCTTATTATCTTTGAAAACCTCTCCTCAAACCTCTTATAATATCCTTTTATAACTCATACATTATTTTCCTACAAATAAAATTTAATTAAACCCTAAACCTACCCTTATCTTAATGTGGGTTTTCTATAACTCTACCAAAATTCAAATAATTAAGGCATGCAAATAGTTAATCAACATATGACTACATAATTAAAAGAGATAATCAAGAGAATACTCAATTTATAAAGCCTTAATTGGTACATATCACAAGTTAAATGTGTAAAAATTACTTGAACAAACGTTACCTAATTTTTTATTAGTACTAATTAATTGCATTAAAATTTTTAAAAAATTATTTTTCAAATGCATTAGTTGACTTGTAGGAATGTTAGTTAACTAATAAGAACATTGACCAACCACTAGGGTATATTGATTGACTAATTTCCTAGTTTGATTGACCAATATATCAATTAGTATGTCTCTAATTTTTTTATTACAAATTCACTATACACAAACTTTAATTTTCTTACTTAGTTTAGTCAACTAATATAGTTACTATTTGTTAAACTTCAGTCTTATTGAATTCAATTCATATATCAATACTTTGTGATATTTGTTATGCTTATATCTAGTAATAAAATGAGAGATTGAATCAAGACATATATGTTAAGATGCACAATGAGAGTTGGTGGCTTAAAAGACCTACAAATATCAAATTAATAAACAATTGAATAGAGATCTTAAATGTGAATTAATTATCCTTAGGCTTGCTTCAAATCTAATTAAATAGTTAGGAGTAGTTTTGTGAATTGAGATCTTGCAAATATAATATTATCGATTTTAATTAGGATTACCTGATTAGATCTCGAGAAAGGGTAATCAAAACCTTATGACATTTAAGATCAAGCATAAATTGAATCAACAAAAAAAGGAAGATAAAACAAAGATATAATAATTTGGTATCATTCCTACTCTTCATCTAGAATATTTTTCTCTAGCCTCTCTCTAGAATATTACCTTCCTACCCCTCTTTGCTTTCTAAATTTGGAAATTGTATTCTTTCTTTCCCCCTCTTTGGTCACTGTTCTTCTTCTTCCTCCTGATCTTCTTTGCTTGGTGAAGGCCTAGCAAGGCCTTGAAAATGGATAAGAATGGTGAGGCTCCACCTCCCTTGGACTCGAGTGAATTTCCTAAGCTTTTAGCAACAATCAACGTTAAGCACTCAGCTTTACATCTTGCTGATGGAACAGTCGAAGCTAAAATCAGTAAGGAACCTTCACAGATTAAATTTTCTTGGAAAAAATTGAACACTCAATATCTTAAAGGTATGCTTAAGACATTATTCCAATGTGCTGAAGGATGGAGTTTTGTCTCCTCCTAAAGAACTGCTGCAGGCTGAAGCTACGATTTGGTCTTTAACTTTAGTGGTGAAAGCTATGGCTGATACTCGATGGAGTAGCAAGGGTCTTAGGAAGACAATGCTAATAGAGGATGGCAATAACTTGTTAAAGTTCTCATTTGAACAACATTTGTTGCAAATCATGGAATTAGGACCTTTGGCATATGGGCAGCCAGCCTATGTTCTTGAAAAAAATGGAAACGTGACTTAGATTTGTGATAGGGGTGGTATTGGTGTCTTCCCCATCTGGGGTCATTTTCATAGTATTCCTCTTGAACTCTGGAAAATTGAGGGCCTCAGCTACTTAGCAAGTTCACTTGATAAACTAATTTGCATAGACTAAAAAATAACCAGCATGGAGAAAAAAATTTTATGCAAAAATTTGCATAGAAGTGAGTAGAAATTCAAAACTGATAGAAAAATTTCCCATCTTAAAGTTGGATGAAGATGGAGAACTTAAACATGTAAAAATATCCATATCCTATCCTTGGAAGCCTTCTCATACTACTAAATAATGAAGGCCTACTGGTAAGATTTTCAAAACTAGTTAGCATGATGAATTGCTTGACTTATCTTCTACTGATGATTCCATGGCAAATCTAGAATGTTATGCCAATTCATGAGAATCAAGTATAGATGAAGACTATAGATTCTAATGTCCAGACTACTAGTAACCCTGAAGCTCTCAACACTGTTGATATATCTATCTGCCAAACTAATTAATAGCAAACTCTAGCCTAGAGCCAACAACCATTCTTAAAAAACTAGGGAACTCTACAAAGTAGATAGAACTTGCAGAAGTCAATTGTTGGCAAGATGAATAAGGAGGATCAAATTTACATGCCTTGAATTAGCTAGAAAGAAGAGAAAGAATAATTCTAGAGGGGATACCCCTTCCTAATGCTACTTGTCTCGAATGTCTGATGATTTAATGGCCCTCACAAAAAAGTTATGGTTAAGGATGTTATTTTGGAACAAAGGCCTTGTGTAGTCGGGCTTCTAAAAACTAAAATAAGAGCTTCACATCTTCCAAAGGTTTCCAAGTTTCTAGGTACTTATTTTTCTATCTTTACTAATTTGTCCTCTCACTACAATGCCAAAATACCTTGCTTTATCACAATAAGAAAGTCTCAGTCCAAGTGCAAGGGAAAAGTGAACAATATTTGCATTTATCTTGCCTCCTCTCTGGCACTAATATAAAGTTAATAGTCTTTGTAATCTATGCTTCCAACTTTCAATTCCAAAGGGCATCGCTATGGAACATTTTACAATAATTAAAAGGTAATATCTTAGACCCTTGGCTAGTGTTAAGTGATTTTAACTACATTAAAGATAACATTGAATCTAAAGGTGATAGAGGAATTCAATCAGTTACTAATAAGAAGGTTGAATCTTTCCTTTACAAAGTTCAACTGATAAACCTAAGAGTTGATAAAGATTTCTTACTTAGATTAACAAACAATAGGGTTCTTACTTGATTAGGAGAAAGTTGGATAGAGCTTTGGTTAATCCAACTTGATTGTCTGCTTACCCTCAACCCTTTATTCATTTTGGTGATAAATCTTTTATTTGACCATTCCTGCATCCTTATATGCAATCTATCTAATTTTGAGTCAAGAGGTGCTCCCTTTACATTTTTTAATTGGCTCATAAAACAAGTTGATTTTCTGGATCTAGTTAGAGCTTGCTAGCAAGAACATATTGAGGGATACAAATCTGTTTAACTAATGTAAAAACTAGGAAAGGTTTTGGCATTTCTTAAAGCTTTTCTTCTAACAACATTAGACTGGTACAAGACTACAAAGCCAAGCTAAGAGTGGCTCAAGATGATTGTTATCAGTACCCCCATAATTCTCAAATGAGGGATACTGAACTATTGGGAATTAAGGAATATCAGCAAGCTTTTTCATTACATCAGTCAATTCTTCATCAGAAGGCTAGAGTTGAATGACTGAAGAATGGGGATCGGAACGCCAAATTCTTCCATGCTTCTTTACTAGAAAGAAGGCATAATAATATAATTATGGAGCTCCAAGACCCTACTGCATATCACTAGAGACTTATTTGCTCAATTGATAAGTTGTTCACAACAATCTAGCTAAACTCTTGAGATGATGATATTTTTTGATAACCCTCAAACTCAGGATATGAAGGATTTCTTATCAACCCCTTTTTTAGATAATGAAATAAAAGAAATTCTTTTCTGTCTGAATACCTTAAAGGCTCCACGTTTATATGGCTCCACTGCTTATTTTTTCTAACAAACCTAGACCATTACTGGTGAGCTCTTCATATAAGCAATCTAGGAAACTTTGACTTCTTGCAAGATGCTGAGCGAGATCAATCATATATTCATTTTTCTTATTCTAAAGAAATTAAACAGCTTCTCCCTGGTTGAATATAGACCTATCTCATGTTGTATTACCCTTTATAAGGTTATTACCAAGCTTCTTGCTAGCAGAATGAAAAAAGTTTCGCAAGAGAATGTCATCCAAACTCAAGGTGTATTCATAAAGGGCAAATCCATTGGTGACAACATTATACTCATACAAGAACTCCTAAAGGAATACCAGTTTGGGAAGAAATTAAAGAGCTGCATATGGAAAATATAATTTTATAAGGCTTTTGATATTGTTAGTTGGAACTTCATTCAAACTTGTTTGAATGCTCTGGAATTCCCTATACAATTCACAACTTAGATGATGTTTTGCCTTTATACCTCTTCATTCAATATACTTGTCGACGGTGTTCCTACTAAACCACTGTTATGTGCTAGAGGGATCAAACAATGAGATCCCCACTCCCTTTACATCTTCATATTGGTTATGGAAGACCTGTCAAGAATGCTTACTAAACTGACACATCACAATGGAAGATTTTGTTATCCTTACAACTACAGATAGGTCAAACTTACCCATTTAATTTTTGATGATGACCTCCTGCTATTATTTGGGGCTTATTTGTTTTCAATAAACAAAATCAAGGACATTCTAAGCAAAATTTCCATTTTTTCTGGTATACAAGTTAATTCTAAAAAAATAGCTTTTATTGCTCTTTTAATGTGCACAACCCTACTGAACTTGCTAGAGCACTTGGAATGGAGCTACATACCACTTCATTTAAATACCTAGGAGTACCTATTTCTCATTCCAAACTTACTTATACTGACTGCATCCCTACTTAGGAGAAATATCGATCTAAAATATTAGCTTGGTGAAATATATTTCTATCTATGGCTGCTAGATTCACCTTAAAAATTTCTGTCCTTAGTAACCTGAAATCCACTGGATAAAACATTTAAACCTTCCAAAAATAATGATAAAGGAGCTAGATAGAATTATTAAGGTGTTCCTTTGGTTTAGCTCTATGTAGTCCTAAGAAAGCTTAAGTGAAGTGGGAGGAGGTAACAATTCTAAAAATGTATGGCAGGTTAGGCATTATCTCTACTAATCTTATGAAAAAGGTTCTGCTTTGCAAGAAGATTTGGAGATTACGTGATAAAAACACCTTTTGGAACAAATGGATTCATTAAGCTTACCTTAATTCTCATAACTTCTGACAGATTCCAATACTTATGGGTTGCTCCTGGATTTTCAATCACACGCTGAAAATCAGAGATGTCATCTACCCTTGGATCCTTTATAGATTAGGAAGTAGCAATAACATTTGGATTTGGTATGACAATTGGGCTTATTTTAATCCATGAATACAAAGAGTTGAGTTAGCTCACCTCCACAACAAAATATCTCTCAACGCTAATGTTTCATCATTCATATCTAAAAGGAGATGGTATAGCACTTTCAGAGGGTTAAACTAGATTTGCTAACACTTCCCACCTATTAACAACGACCACAATGCGAATCAGCTTGTCTAGAAACCTAACTCACAAAGGTTTCTTCACAAATTAATCTTGCTATATCATTTTCCAAGATGAATATCAACTAGTGCATTGGTCCAAACTACTTTGGGAAGAAAGTTTTATCCTTAGAGCCTTAATGATTACTTGGCTAGCAATCAAAAATTGATTAAGCACCAAATACAGATGGCATAGGAGTTTCGATCCATTCTGTGAGTTATACAAGATGTCAGCTAAAAATAGTATCCACTTATTCTTCAATCACATATACTCACCAAAATTATATGGTGCCATCTACTTCATAAATTGGAAGCTTATTACAATTTTTATGATTGGACTGCTATGCTAAATTGGCTCATTGGTATTTCCAAGCATAAGAAGAAGAATGGCTTGCTGTTTCAAGCAACTTACAGAATCACAACTGATAATCTTTGGAAGGAGCAAAACCAAAGGCTTTACAATAGAGGAAACAAACAAATATCAGCTAGCTGAGAACATCATCAATGAAATCTGAGCTCTAGTAATAGCCAAGGAAGTAGCACATGACTTGTGACCAAGAACGAAATCTCGATGGAACTTGTGACTTTATTGCTTGACTTATCAGTAGTGTAATTTTTGTGTATTGGCCATTATAATGTAGTCTTTTTGGGCTTCCTTATAGGAGACATCATTGTAATATTGTAAATAGTTTTACTATAGTCAATGAAAATTTTGTTTCAATTTTGAAAAAAAGGATATAATAATTCCTAAATATCCATCATTGATTGACTTTATTCTTATTGCTAGTTTCAATTATTCAAGTACATAGTTTTAATATTTTATTTCAATTTTAGTTAATTATTTTAATTCAATTCATTTGATATTTATTACCTTAGACAAAGTGCATTCAGAAAATGACTAAATTATCTTTATTTGATGTTTTTCTTTTTAAAAAATAAGGTGGGCCGGGTTGCCTGGCCTGCCGAGTCATGGGCCCATTGACATCCCTAATATCAAGTTTTTGGTCCATTTCTAAGGACTCAAATATTAGGAGAACCTTGCTTTTAATAATCTACCTATTATATTTTTATTTATTTATTTATTTTCTTTTTATGTTTTTATTTATTTATCCTTAGAGCTCTGTATCTTCATTTTGTCTTTGTTGACTATTTTGAAGATTGGAGACTCATTTTCATAGCCACTAGCTATAATGGAAGGATGGAGAGGACAATATTCTCAAAGGGACTATAGTATGTCATCACTTGTGCTAACATGGGAAGCTTGGAATGAGAGGTGTAGTGACTTATATTCAAAAGCTTAATCGATATCCATGATGTATTATGACATTTTGTGGGGGTAACTAATGTTATCATGGATGTTGAGCAATATGTGAGTGCAATCGAATTGCATGAAAATGGGCCTTAAGACACCTTATACGAGAATACATATAATCCAAAATAGTGTAATTCTTGTGATTATATATGGAGCAATTATGCTTCTTTTGGATTTTTACAAAAAAAATAGCAAGAGAAGTATCTACATGTTGACGAAGCCCACATGAAATTCATTGCAGTAAATAAGGCTACCTCTAAAAACTAAAGAGCAAGGTGTTTTATCCAGATGCACTAGCCTAAATTTGGTAGAAAATGTGTTAAGAGTGGAGCAAGGGGAAGAAGATATAGAGGAAGTTGCTATTTAAGAAGAGAAGGAAAAAAATGTAGAAGAAAAGGAAGAAGAGATAAAGGAAGATGAAGAGGCAGAACCAAATAATGAGGCTATTAAGGAACTATTGGTAGTTGTTTTAACTAGCAAAGTTTTTTGTCATAAGTAGGCAAGATTTCTATCTTAAGTATGAAAGTTTTCTATGCCTTAAAAAACAAATCATCAGAGTCAACTAAAAATCTAACGGGTTTTTATTATTCCTTATTACAATGATAGTTTGTAAATAAAAAGGGAATTAGTATATTTACTTTGTTATATTACTTTAATGTGACTTATTTATAGGCTATCAAACCCTTATATGGGAAAATAGGTGGAAATAAGCCACTAACTATAGATCCAAGTTGATAAAGGATATGATGAGTATATCATGCTAGAGATGTTAACCAAGTGCTACTTAGGAGGCAATCGAAGAATTCTGATAGTTTTGATTAATTTGATTATGTTATTGCGATCATTTCTTAGTTTTAGTTTAGGATTTCATTGATTTTCAATTTGATTTATGTTACGTTATTAAGCGTCCTTACTTATTTTTGCCTAATTTTTGTATTTATTATATGTGTTATTTGATTGTCTTAAGATTGAGTGAAAATTTGTAAAGTTTTCAAGAATTTTAAGGTATACACGGTCATTTACACACCTATGTACACAAAAGTAATATATTTTATGTTTTTCATGGCTCCAATGATCTTCATAGTTCACTAGATATGACTGCGAACATCTTTTCCTTAAAATTTGGACACGCAATCATAGTGAGTTACACGAGTTTGAGACATGCCCATATAGCTCAATTCTACCACTTCTCTGCAGTGCCCCCTCTTACAACCCTTCCCAACCATTTCAAGCTCTTTTGTGATATCCAAATGGAGTTTTCATGCATTTTACATTGAGTATACTTAAGAATTTTAGGCATTTTCACACTTTTTCGTTTATTCTTCCCCATATCACTAGTTTTCACAATTGCTCCAATTTGAGGTATGTTTACCTAATTTTCTTCTTGTTTTATAATTATAAGTTGAATTTCCTTCCTTTCAATATAAATTATTGGATTAATTTGGTGAATTTCTTTATGATTGGATGGAATTTGATTTTGGAATAGTTAATTTTGGTTACTAGGTTATGAATTGTGATGGATTTTCTGAGATTAGGTATAAATTAATGTTTTCTATTAATCAGTTAGTGTTTGTTAGTTCAATTTTATACCTACTTCGTTTTAGCATGAATTAGGGTTTAATTGTGTATGTAGTATTTTTTCATTTTTTAATTGCTTAATTTAATTATAAATTTTATGAATGGCATTGTGTTTTTATAATTAGTTTAATTTTGTTTATTAATTAAAATTTAATTATATTATTAATTTGTAATTATTTTAATTTTCTAATTACTTTGTTAATTTTATTATTTATAGTTTAATTTGATTTTTAATCGTGCACTTTTTTTCAATTGCATGACATAGTGAATGTACGAATTAAATGTGGGGAAATTTTGTTTATTTATTGATGTTCATTATTTCTTCACATTTTATTTCATTTTGGGTACAATGAGAAGAAAAAAGGAAGTAGCACAATATTGAAGAGTAAATGAGGCACCGAGAAAAAGATAAAAGGTGTAGGGTCATAGGGTCATCTAGAGACCCTAGTTGAGCTCACTACCATTAGTACAAGAGACTACTGTGATATGTATAAATTATAGTATTCTTTGGTAAGTGTTTAATTGTGTTTCTAGGTATTTTCTTAGATGATTATCATGTGTATAGACTTAGAACTGCGTTCTTGTTAACATTTATATGTATTCTAAGTGTTTAATTAGTTGAGAGCAAGAATTTCATCTTAATTTTATGTTTCAAGGGGTGTTTGATGTGTTTGTGATTGTATGGAAATAGAACATTAAAGAAAAGAGAAGAATTGGAAGCATGAAATAATGTAAGTCACGATCGTGACATACATGATAGACAACAAATTACAACAAAGTTTAGGTTTTCTAGCTCTTGAGTTTTTTGTATTTTTGACGTTTTATGGATGTTTTTGGAACCAAAATAATTGGGGAAATCTTAGAAAGAACCTTAGAAGCCTCAAGAAGTATTTAAGAAAAAGAAAAACACAAAAGAAAGGTGGTAGTCACCATATCAAAAGAAGATCAAAATGAGACATTAAGAAAGCTTTACAAAATTCTAGATTTCTAGATTAAGACTCCAACTAGTTTTTTTTCTTCTTTTCCCTTTTCTTCTTTCATTTTATTGGATGTTTATTTAGATTTTTACGATGTTTAACATGATTATGGGTTTCTAAATCCATATTAGGGATTATTCTTGAATTATTTTGTTAAACTTTATTGTTGTTGAATTCAATATATCTATGAATGTTTGTAATAATTGTTCTTCTTATACTTTGTAATAAATTGACAGAGTGAATTAAGTTACATGTTTTTAGTTGGAAAGTGAGAGTTGGTAGTTTAATAGACCTACAATTATCATGTTAACAAAAAATTGAAGTGCGAGCTTAATTTTGAAATTAATTATCCTTAGGATTGCTTCAAATCTAATCGATTAAGTTTAGAGTAGTTTTGTTATTCAAGAGATTACAATTCTATCATTATCAAATTCAACTAGGGTTACTTGATTTGATCTAGAGAGAGGGTACTCAAAAATTTATGATATCTAAGATCAAACATAATTGAATTAGTAAGATAAAGGGAAAGAAAAATACAGATAGAATAATTCCTAAGTCCCTAACTTATTTACTTGTTTTGTTTTATTATTTTATTCAATTTTGTTTAGTTATTTTTTCAAATAAATCTTTTAATACCTTAATCAAAGTTTTATTCAATTTGTTTTTAATATTCCTCACGGAATGATACCTTTGGTATTATAAGGAGGCGTTTGGTTTGAGGGTTTGGGAATGAAGGAATGGAATAATTGTAAAAAATAGTGTTTGCTTTGGGGTTTTCAATTCTAGGGGAATGGATTTATCCCATGAAATTTGGGAATCTATTAAACCCACCAAGGGGGTGGGTATCGAGATTTCATTCCAATCTAATTTTTTATCACGTTTATTTTTTACTCTTTTATCCCCAGCCTTTGCCCTACCATCCTCTTTACTTATTTATTGCCTCTTAATTCCTTACGATCTCCCATCCTGCCTTATTGCGTCTCATCAACGAAGAAATTTTTTGTTCTGCTCCTCCAGGTATATTTTCTGAAACCCCTCGTATTAATTTGATGTTAAATGAACTGAATAGAACCTGGTTTCATCTCATTGTAAATGGGACTTTTGCTCCTTTTTTTTTATATTCTCGTTTTATGATTTAATCAAGAGAATAACCAATTTGCTATATGGTTTGATGATGTGAAAGTGCAAATGGTTATAGATTGGATGAGAATCATAAAACCAATCTGCTCCTTTTTTTCCCTTATAATTGTTTTGTGATTTAATTTGATTTTTTGTATATGGTTTTAACTCTTTAAAAAAAGGAAAAACACATAGCGAATCGTCTTCTACTTTGGTGTTTGTTTATTTATTTTATACAGCTCTTAATGGCTTTCAAGAACAACGAAACAGAAGCACTTTTTATAGTTTTTAACCTTCGTATAAAGACGCAAGCCCTTCGTCTTTATCCAATGTCTGTTTCTTCATAATAGTCATGCCTTTTTTTTTTTGATAAAGCCTTAACCTTTGGATAAAGAGAAGAATTACTTTTATTTGGTTTTACAATTTAACAATTGTATAAAGACGTTCTTGAATTTATTTGGTATTATTGTTTAACATCTATAAAATAGAAACATGTTTTAAATCTTTACATACGTTGTGTGCTTTTGGATTCAGATAAAAAAAATCTAGTTTCAAAAATTCTTGGAAGAGGTAGATAAATAGATATTATTGCCCATTCTGAATAATTAAAATTGAATGTATACAATAATATTGTGATTAACTAGGAATATATCCCTGTTCATATGCATAAAATATTATTGCTCATTCTGTGAGCACTCATATTTTTTAACGTAACAACTACCTTTAATTTCAATGTAGAACATTATGGCACGTACCCCTTTCATAAGTAGATGACGCAAATTAATTCGAAATGCTCAGATTATGGAAACATTCGTTAATGTATTCAGTCTAGTTTTTGTTACTTGGTATCAAATGTTGTTGATGCATTTGCACATTATGAGACCCCATTGAAAACCAAAGAAGAAATCAAACATGAGAGAATGAAATGGATGTTTAGGCTCACAAAACAATTTGATACTATTTGTATTAGTGAGCTCCGAATGGATAGCCGTACATTTAGTATATTGTGTGAGATGGTAAGAGATATTAGAGGGTTAAAGGACACTAAGAACTCTTCATTAGAGGAAATAGTTGTTAAGTCAAAATGAAGTTAATAATAATTTTGATGATAAACAAATAAGTGAAAGAATGAAAAGTAGACGGAAGAGAAGTCAAGATCAGAAATCAGACGGAAGCAAAGCAAGCTATCAGAAATGTAGACGGAAGCAAAACATAGACGGAAACAGAAATCAGACGAAAGCAAAGCAAGCTATCAGAAATGCAGACGGAAGCAGAAAGTAGACGGAAGTAGAAAGTAGACGAAAGCAAAATGCAGACGAAAGCAGAAAGCAGACGGAAGCATCAGTTTGAGTCAGTTACAGGGCTCAACTGAATAACCGTTTCTTTAAAG
>JAOSBM010000003.1:22225255-22235684 GCA_027568955.1 Erythroxylum tenue
ACTAGATTGGAATGAAAACTTGATACCCACCCCCTTTGGAGGGTTTAGTGGATTCCCAAATTTAATGGAATAAATCCATTCCCTTTGAATTGAAAACCCCAAAGCAAACACTATTTTTTGCAATCATTTCTTTCCTTTATTCCCAAATCCTTAAACCAAACGCCCCTTAGTATTTCTTTTAATATTCTTATACAAAAATTAGATAGAACAAACGAAGTTAATATCATCGTTTAAAGCAAATTTAATATTAATTCAACTTCAAAAATTAAAATTAAAAATATTAAAATTTAAATAAAAAACTTACTATCTCTATCTCTCTCTATCTCTATCTCTATCTCTAACTCTAACTCTATCTTTTTAAGTAATTTGTAATAATTTTTTTAATATAATAATTTTCTAGTAACTCCATTTTTCTGTCGGTCCTCGTTTAACTCAATCCACTAAATTAATATGTCGATTACAAAACATAATTATAGTAGTGTGATATGATCAAATAGTTAAAACTTTTCCATCCCCTAAAAAAGCTGATAAGTCATTTCCTAATCAAGGCCTAAATCGTTTAACATTGCTTTAGCAGATTCTTATAATATCCATTAATTGATTTGCTTAGCTACTAATCATTAATTTAGGATCACTTTGGATTTTGGAATCCCGCAAATTTCGACAACCACCAAGTTGTCATTATCATTACATACATGAATCCTGTACTGTACGCACACCATCCTCTCGTCTATGACATGAACATAAACAGAAGACATGTCTGGTCAATTTAAATTTTGATTTACAGAAAGACCCACTGCTTTATATTCCATTTCATTATAGTTTTTGTAATTTCTATTTTCTTTTCTTTTTGTGGTGGGCTTGTGTGAGAATACTGTAGAGCTAAGGACGGGTCACATGGAGAAGCACATGGAGTGAGAGAGTTAAGCAGACACGCTCTACAGGTGTTTTTTGATCCCAGTACAGGAGGGCATCGTCTTGTCTCTTGCGAAAGTATATTGCTTTTACTCTTTCATCCAAAACGTACGTACTTCCAGCTTAGCATTTGCTCCTTTTTAGCTGTAAAATTGAATTATAAATTTATCAGAATAATTTTATAAATAAATTTATAAAATAGATTCACTTTGTGTTTCTTTTTTAATTTAATAAATTAAAATTGATCTGTATTAATTTATTTAAATAATAAAAATAAAAGGATATATTTACTTGACATTTCTTTTAATTTTATTCAACTTTTTTATTCAAATCTAAATTGAGATTTAATATAATTTAAATTTTTTAACTCAAATTCGATTATAACAATCATATTAAAAAATAAACAATAATAACAATAACAATAATATCCGGTAGAAATCCTGTTAAGGCGTGGAATCTGAAGAGATTCAATAATACGCAACATATCCGTTAACGAATAAAGAGGTTGTTTCTGAATGATCAATGAAACTATCATATTTTAAAATTTTCTAAAAAATTGTAATATTTTAAAATTTTTTAATCTAGTGTTAAAATTTTTAAAATTTTCAATTCAATAATAAAATTTCAAAATTTATATAAATTATATCAAAATATTATTTTTACTATGAGATTAACAAATAGATATCCACAAAATTTTGACTTAATTTAGACAAGTTTTAAATTTTTAGTGAAAATTTGACTTCAAATTAAAAAATTTAAAAGATTAAATACTATTTAATTTATTTTTCTTAAAATAATTAAAATTTAAAAATTGTAATTGAATTGGATAGACTTGCAAGTGGGCTCAAACTGGGTGGGTTTGCTATCGTAGTGTTGTTAGGACATAGTTCCTTAAATGGCTGTGTTGTTGCACGGATATGAAATGCCAGTTAGAGGAACCAAACCAGTGAGCTGGCTTTTACTTTTTGTATAAAAGTATAAAACAAAGACTTTTCAGTTGAATTTGTCTTCAGAGCTGGAAGTATCGGTTGGCCACTCACTTCCTTCTCGGCTGGACCTACTCGTCATTTTTTTATTGACTTGGAGGCTTAATTGAGAACCTCGACTGATGCTTATTGATGTCTGCGAAACTCTAGGGGTGTTTACCGAGCTCACGCTCGCATGAAATTTAAATTATCACCGGATCAAACTTGAAGTGAATTTTATAACAGTGATCAATATCATATCTTTCTCGACTAGCCGATCAACAGCTGTTAATCCCACAGGCATGGGTATTAACGAACCTTTTACTCAGAATTGGACTGTTATATATCGACATATCTATCGAGAGAGCAACAAATATGCCGACTGGTTCGTTAATTATGCAGGACACTTTGATTTAGGAATCATTTATTTTAATACTACACTTATTAGGTGTCACTTGATCCTTTTAAAGGATATGTCGAAAGTCTGTTTTCTCATATTAGTCGTGTAATATATTTCGTTATCTTTCCTTTTAAATAAAAAAAATGAAGCTACTCGTTAGTTTTTCAACTTCTTCGTTCAAAATTTTAATACAAAATATAAAAATAATAATAAATTAAGATCATCTAAAACACTTAGAAAAAGAGATAAGATCACTTGTTCCACTTTTGCTATTCTAACGCTGCTCTAATTTATCTCATTTACATATTTATGTGAGACCTACATAACTATATAGATGAGATAAGTTGTAACAGTATTAGATCAGTAAAAGTGGAATATCGTACACCAAAAAAAGAGGGAAAAAAGAGAAAAGACATGATGACTATAATTCTTGAAATGCAGATCCCATGACCAAAAATGTTGGGATGTCATGTTTTGGAATTGGAAATGTATATAGAAATAATTTAATGTCATAAACACATCAACATAACAAATCCTATTCATGTCTCGTCCGCTCGTACAGAATCAAAACACATGCAAGATCTCACAAATCATGGGACGCTTTTATTACTGTCACAAAGATTTCCACATGTAATCACATGTTTTCACCACAAAATCCCAAAGTTTTCTTTCAAGAAAAAAGACACAAACCCACCTCGAAGCCATTTTGTGTTCCCTCTTAATCTGGACGAGTTTGAAACTAAAATAGTTATTAATCCAACAAGCTTTCAATTTTGGTGTCAAAATGGAAAGTAGAAGAACCCGCCATTCATGCAGGACATGGAAGGTCATAATTCCAAATTCCTAAAGGACCCATTACCGACCACGTTACATGGTGCTTATATACATTGCAGACACAAAGATAACACATAGTAAAATCTCAAAGAAACTTTCTGCAACCAAATTTGGTGATTACAATACTCATTCATGGCAGAGCTTGAGAACCCAACCGACATGTCAAAGGTCATCGCTTTCCTCTCTTCTCTGCTGCAGAACGTGGCCGAGTCCAACGATGTGAACCGTCGGTTCCAGACCCAGAAAATTTCTGTCTTCCATGGACTCACTCGACCCACCATCTCGATCCAGAGCTATTTGGATAGAATTTTCAAGTATGCCAACTGCAGTCCGTCTTGTTTCATTGTTGCGTACGTTTATCTTGATAGGTTCGCCCAAAGACAACCATCTTTGCCTATTAATTCATTCAATGTTCATCGATTGCTCATAACCAGCGTCATGGTTGCCGCCAAATTCATGGACGACATGTAAGTTTCTAATTTGCTTGTACGTTCTTTAGATCCTGTGGATTGAGGAAAAGATTGTCTTTTAAAATTCTACATTTGGGTTTATCTCTAAATCTATGCTCAATTTAGTAAAGTAAAGAAAAAGAATCTGCAACTACTCCTGTTTTATCTCCGACTAGAAATCCAGAACTTGTTCTTCGACTCAGATTTCGATATTGGTTTGTTTCTGGAATTCCCTGGTTCATTGTGGATTCCAAGCGCAAGACTATCAAGCATCTGAAACTTGGGACTTGCCCATATCTGTGTATAATGTTGTTAGGTATCACGGATTTTTCCTCTCCAGTTGTGATTGACATAATTGATATTGATGTTTCACCATTTTTGTGTTCAGTTCTAGTTAAGACGTAAATGTCGAGTTTAGTCACATGGGTTGTCTTCTTAACCTTCAATTACTGCCTAATTAGTAGACTTTCATTTAATTTGTCCTGATCATGAACCCTGATTTGCAATTTCAGGTACTACAATAACGCTTACTATGCAAAAGTTGGAGGAATCAGCACTATAGAAATGAACTATCTTGAAGTGGATTTCCTATTCGGATTGGGTTTCCATCTAAATGTCACACCCAACATATTCCACACTTACTGTTCCCATCTGCAAAGAGAAATGATGCTTCATCCTTCTCTGAATTCAGTTGAATCTTCCCTCAACTTGGGGAGATCACTAAAAGCCCACTTGTGTTTCAACGAGGATGAAGCATCCCATCAAAAACAACAACAACTTGCTGTTTAAGATTTAATTACTCTAAATGTAGTTAGTTTATAGGGATTGGTTGACTCTTCTCGAGTCTCCTTGTTTAGTATGGTTAAATGATTTGCACCAAAACAATCTTTGTTTTATGTTTTTTTCTTTTGTTTTTTCTGTTCATTCTTTTCTGGGTTTTCCTGTCAGGTTCTGCATGTTAAGACAATTTGTTCCTGTACAGATGTGGTTACCTTCTTTACAGTCTGGCAATTATAGTATCTTGCTTTCTCTGTTTCCAGCTCTTACATGACAAAAACTACTGTAAAACTTACTTTACTATGTTGTTCATGATTGTGGGTGTTTATGTTTCTGCTCATACATTACTAAGGCTTATCCATTATCCCATAAGAACTGATGGGAATATTGGAAATGAAAATGAACCTGACAGTGCTTGGCTACAGAAATTTCTGCAGGGAAAGAAAAATCTGAGAACTCGAGTTGTCAATTATATTTTTTGCGAAAATGGTAAATTAATTTGGCAAATTTTGGATACAAGTATTCAATTCGTTCGGACTTATTTACTGTCGATTTGGGATCAGGACAAAAAAAGAAAAAGAGCAATGAAAAGGATGGAAGATGCCAGGAGAATAATGAAAGGCTCAGGACTGGTTTTTTGTTCATATGGGAGGGTTGTGACAGTTGGGCAAGTTGTGACAGTTGGGCAAGTTCTGGGGAGGGGACATCAAACATGCAATTATTGAAATGTTGGCTAATGCAAATATTGTGTGGATCACTTTGATCACAATATTTTAAAAATTGGACCAAAAAAATAAATAAATAATTTAAAATTTAAAATTTAATTAAAAAGAAAAATTGTTAAGTAAAAGTTAATTAATTTATTTATAAAAATTAAAGACGATAATAAGATCCGTCCTAGCTTGACCTGAGGTCAATAAGCCAAACTCAAATTTACCAAGTCTCAACCAGGGCTCAAGCTCGGGCTGGGTCAGTTAGAGACTTTCCAAATAATAGCAAAATGACATCATTTTGTTGAAAATGAGTAATTTTGACATTTTATTCTAAAAAAAAATTTGTGTCTAGTCGAGTCGAGCTCGAGCCTGAGCCTGAGCCTTAGCTAGGCTGACTCGAGTCATGGGGAATGGAAGGGTGGTTTCCTTCAGCACATTGGCAGCGCATCGCCCTTGGCTGCCGAACTCTGGGGGGTTCATTCCGGACTCAATTTGGCCTGGACGCTGGGCTATCGACGCGTGATAGTCGAAGTGGACTCGTTAGAGGTCATCAATATACTTTCCTCCGCATTTACTCCTACTAATGAGCTTTCTGTGTTGGTGACAGGTACCCGGGATCTCCTTCATCGGACGTGGGAAGTGAAGATCCAACACGTGTATAGGGCAGGCAACCAATGTGCGGACAGTCTGGCATCCCTCGCTACACTCTCCCGACTAGGCCTGCATATCCTGCAAGCGCCCCCGCACCTTCTCAAGATTCAGCTTCGTCGCGATCAGCGCGGTCTTTGTACCGACACTCGTTGCACTAGTTAGAATGTGCTGATGTTTTTTTTTCGTCCATTGTATCCAAAAAAAAAAAATCAATTATCCATTTGGAATTTTCAAAAGAGTTATTTGACTCTTCTGCATATTATAATTGACACAGAGTATCAGTTATTTGGACTTTTCAAACTATCATCATAAGGCAAGCATGGGAATAATTACTGAGAAAATCTAGCAGGCTACTCCGCTACTCTTTTTCTCAGAGGTCTTAGATCACGGTTCATGTCTTCACTTTAAGGATATAAAAAAGGATGCATGATTATGAAATGACAAAAGGAGAAGATATTTATTTCTTGAATTCTCATATTCTATGTGAAAATTTCTAAGTAAGGAGAGATTTAATTTGATGATTAGTTTTAATGCCTATTGCGTTGACCCATCCAATCTTCATTGAATTTGCTCGACCAAAGCATTTTCAAACCAATGCTTTAATAATCATTACTGTGCACTAATCCACCTTTTCAAGAATGACTCGTTAATGTGAATAAAATCAATTTGAACATCGAGGTGCATAAAATGCAAATTTGATACAGTACACTAATTTTGTGTGTCGGCATATTTTATTTGAGGTTTTAATAAACAACTACACTTTTAGCTCATATCATGCGATATAATTGAACTGGTATGGAAAACACATACACACACATACATAAATAATAATTTGGTGAGGTCTGGTCTCACCTCTAGTTAAAGAGGGAAAGATTGATATTCAAAGAGAAGAAGTCAAGTAGTGGTCATTTGTGTTAAGTGACCATTTCACCACAATAGCTTAAGCTGTTGTATGAGACCAACTTAATTGATTTTATATATTCACTAACACACTTCCTCAAGTGAAAGTCCATTGAGCTTGAAACTTGCACAGGCTCACTCTACCTTGTGCTGAATAATAGGTGAATGGTAGGATTCAAACTCATGACCACTTGATCACAAAGGCTCTGATACCATGTTAAGTGACCGTTTGCACGTACGATAATTAATCTTTTTCATAATTCAGGCAATATAATAACTATCTAGTAGAAAAATGGTAAGGATGGCGATCGGGGTTGATTTTTCAAAGTAATGTAACAACTACAGAAGACAATTTGTCAGAAGTCTTCTTTTATTATTTTCTCCTTTAAGCGTTACATATTACAGAAGACAGTTCAAATCCAGATGAAGATATGAAGTTTGGATGAGACCACGTGAAGATATTTGCTTCCTATTTACAAATTGCTTATAATCCGAGCGTGTCCTTATGGGTAGCCAATACTTTTGGCTCATTAAAACAGCCAACTTTTCAAGTTGTCATGTAAGTAAGTTAATTAATATCAACCAAAAGATATAAGAAGAATTAACATATGGGATGGGACCATTATTAAATACATTCGTAACTCTCACCCAAAAATGCGTAGACATGACCATAGAAGTGGAACAATAAATAACCAGCTATACGCCAACTACTCTACTAACAGTAGCGAATACTTCGATCTGTTTGTTGGACAAACAGTTCAACAACTTTTACAAGCTGAAGGGTTCGTCAAATTAATTTCAACTACTGTTGTAGACCTGCTTTTGAGGTGCTTTTAAAGAATGACCATTGTCAAAGGACAAGAAAACTTAATGTCCTTACTTAATAAGTGTGCGTATGAAAAAGTGTCCCAAAGTCGAAGCCTAACAAGGAGCCCGTTAAGTTGAAAGTCTCCGAGCATTACCCAAGATTGAGATAATTAAACCTCATAATCTCACAAATTAAAAATATTATAAAAGATATTATTATTCTAAAAATTGTTGTCATTTTTCACTTATTTGTCTATCTCATTGGGTTATTAATTTTTCTCTTTCTGTCTCTCACTAAGCAGGAAAGAAGAAAAAGAGTGATCATACAATAAATTATAGAAAAGGTTTAACTCGTATCAAGGAGAATTGACATAATTGGTAGACTACTTGCAAAATGTCAAATGGTACACTTAAAGTGTCTTGAAATATTAGATTTAGAAAAACGTCAAATAACAAAATCAATAGTTTCAAAAAGTTATACATATGATATGCGTAAATTATACACCTATTTCATTAAGTCTTTTGCTTGATTTTAATGAAATATTACCTTGTTTTACTTTATTTTTATTATTTTTATATAATTCTACAAATTAAATATTAAGATAATATTATTCAAGAATTAAAGATAGTTCCAAGCAAAGATATAAAGAAATTCACAATTTTTAGAGAAACATGGTCTAGCCCATGCCCTATGCCAATTATTGTCCTAGAAGGATCAAATGTAGAAAGTCCCATAATCATGTAAAAGATCACGTGCAAATTATCAAGAAAATAATGTAATCCACGATTGAGAGACACGACCGTGTAAGAGGCTACATATTCATTTAATAAAAAAAGTAAGATCGACAATTTGGAGATAAGACTGTTTTAGAGGTTATATCTATCATTTAAACAACCCAGTGAAGCCTATAATCTAGGCCACAACTATGGGAATAGATTATGCTTATGGTGGTATAACAAAATATATAAGGGTGAAAACTCTCATTTTTAAGATGGGATGAAGACTTTAGTCATCTTTTGGAGAATCACTTCGAATAGACATCCTTTCCTCTCCAAAAGCTTAGCTTAGTCATTAAAACGCTTCCCCACTTTTTAGAAAATCAAATTTAAGTTATTTTTAACTAGATAATCAAGATCTAGCCGATTAAGCTATCAACAAATTTAGATAGTTCTTTTAAATTTACTTCTATTATTATTTCTCTAGTTTTTTCTTTTGACTTCATTATTTTGAACATGCTTAGTGGTTAAATACTCTTTCTATGTTTAGATAGGAAATACCCTATTAGTTAATTTTGTATGAATTGATTTAAATTGATTTATGAAATGGAATATATTTCAAAGAACTGTCTTTGTTATTTTTTATTGCTCATTTATCTATGTTGTCATCTACATCTAATTTTATATGACTCAAGAGAGCCTGGTTATGAGTTGCTTAGTTTAAAGGGGTTTAAACAGGGTGCTTGAAAGAAACCTACATGATGCTCCTAATAGTAGGGTAACTTTATGATTTTTCTAGTGTCATGCTTTAAAAAAGTGGTAGCATAGGAAGAGGTACATATTAACCAATTGAATTTTAAGTGAGTTTTGTTTGAGAGAACATATTTGTAGTATCTAAGAAGTCTTGCCATTTTCCTTATTGTAAAAATTATAAAGACTATCTTTTTTATTTTTTTATCCTTAGACTAGTTAATAGTTTTATTCTACCCTTATTGCTTTCTCATAATATTAATACCCTACTTACCATTATATTACTTACTAATGAATGATACAATTTTTTAAAAATAAAAGGGAGTTATATTAATATTAGCAAAAGCTACAAATCATCACTACAATGAGTTACCTAATCTGCCTACAAGATTAGAATCCTCTAATAGGAACAAAGATAGAGTACATCAATTGATTATGGCAAATCAACTTGGCTAAGTGTCTGTTGTGTGTTGTTGACCATAAAAGTTGCACGTATCTACTTTACTATATTATCTACTTTATCCACCTTCAACTTCACTAGACTTCATTGAGTAACCTCCATTTGTTTTGAATTATATAAGAAGATACTCGGACCATTGTAATAATCTGAGTGATTAGTAATTGTCTTCCATTAAGCACCCAAAAGGACAGTCCATTTTTGAATTATTTTGTCTCAAGTAAGCTTACCATAATTGTCTTCCTATCTATTACTAATTCTCTTACCATAGATTGTTTGCGAGGGTCATTTAATCTACTTGTATTCCATATGAGAATGATCATTTAAGGAGAATGTCCCTTCTTTTTGCTTTTCCTTCGATTTGATCTTGTTTTGAGGTTAGGGTTTTCTATCATGAAACCTTTATGGTATCTTAATAACTCTGTCATTCTCTGGTTGTATCAGCAACAAGTTGCTTCTTGAATCAAGAGCCAATAAATCTTTTCCTCCATTGATTGTGAATCTTGTGTAGTAGTTACATCTTCCTAGTTATCATATTCCTTAAACCAAGAGGTGTGTCCAAATGCTATATTGGGCTTCTCACCTTTAGGATTTGGAGTATCTATTTCTGAGTTACCCGGATTCTCATTAACATCAACTTGCACACCCAAAGCCTCATCATTACTGATTGGTGAAGATTCAACCCCTAATAACTCATCTTACCATCTAATTTGAAAAAAAAATCGTAAGAACTCGTTCCTTTTTTGAGTTTTAAGGCTTCTAGGGATATGTCACCTTAACTTTAGATGACATAATCTCCCCTGTTTCACCTAACTTGAGAATTGGTAAATGATCAGGTAGTATAGCATTCCTTTTGACCTCCACACATGTTTTTGCATACCCAATTTGCTTAATTCTAGATGTTTGAGCATCCATATCAAGGGGCTTACTTAAAGAACTTGCTAAAAAACTCAATCCTTTAATTATCCAAAATTCTATAGGCAAATTATAAAAATGCACTGTTGGGCCCTAAAATTGTTTTCTTGAGGATCAAGTATGATTCGAATAAATTATGAGGTTCTTAAGGAATCATTTTGTGGAGTTAATTATTATGT
>JAOSBM010000003.1:22288379-22299218 GCA_027568955.1 Erythroxylum tenue
GTAACTTTTCCAACTTTTAACTTCCAAATCCTCATGTATAATAGTTCAAACTTCCAAGAACAATTTGGGATCCATCATTAAGACTCCATCTTACTACTCCTAAGCCCTTTAGAAACCCTTAAGATCTCTTTAGTTGTGTTCCTTAAAAGAGTTGTTACTCTCAAGGGAAACACAAACTAGTTAGTTAAATATTTAAGCTTTACTATTAAGGTGTCCTAATAATTGTACACAATAATTATACTGCAATTAATTAACTTATTGAAGAGAACAAGCTCATAAAAGAATTACAAATATAATCAATGTTTATATGTTTTTATTTGACCCACTTTAAAAAAATAGTAATTAATTGTATGCTATATAAAAAATTGTAACTCGATATATTCACACTTCTTATAGATATCAAAATAATCGAATGAGCATATCTCATTCATACATATATTGTAGGCCTACTCACTACACAAGAAAGGAGAGGAATTCCCATCATATCTGAAATAAATCTCCCCACCATCCATATATTCAAAAAAATCTAGAAATATATTTGTACATCAAAATTATGGGTTTTGATTCTAATGGAAACCATGCATATGATGCACTATATGAGAAGTTCTTTTTATGGTGACCATGGACATGTTGATAGGTTTTATTTCTTTAAACAAAACTTAATAAGCAAAACCTCAATAAGATAGATTGAAAAGAAGGGAAAAAACTAAGCAACAAGTATCCAATTTCATTTGGATACCTAAAACACATTAAGTAGCTTATTTTATATGTTTTAAGGAAAAGAGGAGCAAACGATATGTAGATAGTGGATCTCCAAGATATTTGATTCATGATACATCTCAATTTGCAACTCTTAAAGCCAAAGATAGAGGATTGCCACTCTTGGAGACAAAAGGTAAGATAATTTTTTCTTGAAAAATTTAAAAATTGTATTGATAAACTAAGATTAAAGAATGGCTATAAGAGAGTAGCAATACTCTCCTTAGTCTCCTACAAAAAAACACCACGTGACATTACAATTGTCAAACGATAAAACTACAGCACACTAACAAACAACTCAACTGGAACAACGACATAACAAGGGCAATTGCATTCGTTGTATGAAGGCAGAGTCGTTTGTACATTGGAGATAATAGTGTTTTCAAATTAGGACTATGAGAATAGAGGCGCAATCCAAGGCTTCTTGGTTCCCTTCCATCTAATCAGAGGTGAGAAAGCTTAATCTTGGTGTATCTTTTCTTCTTCAATCTTATTAAAGTCTCCCAGATTAAGGATATACCACCACTGAAGCATGGCAACAAGATGTAGTGGATGAAGGAGAGTCATGGAGATTTGTTGATATCGAGGCTGATAGAGAAATTGACCAACTAGGTAATTGTTTACGCCTACTTAGTTTTTTCTTTCAATTCTGTACATCCTTTGATTATCTTGCATGCATGTGTGTTTGGAGAAAATTCATAGAATAGCCTCGAGTTATAAGTTCAGAAAGGCTAAGATGCTTCCGTTACATGTTTGGTTGAGATTTTAAGTGAGATGAGCTCTCTGAGTTCTCTTAGAGTTTTAGGGACGAGATCCTCTTTGGAAGAGTTGGAAAGGTAAGATAATTGGTATTGGCAAGTTGGTAAGAAAAATAACATCATGATTGATAATAAGAAAGACTTGGGCTAATTAGTCAAACATTTAATTCCTATTATTAAAATGTCCTAACATTCGTACACAATAATTATACCTAGCTAGCTAATAAATATGTTGAATAAACTAAACATATGATAGAATTACAAGTATAACTAATGGTTTACATGTCTTTATTTTTTTATTTTTTTGGCCAATAAGAAGAATTTTCATTAATATGAACAAATGTTTACATCAGTTTCACACAATATATCAGAGTAAGAAAGAAGCAATACACATATGAGAACTAACAATGTAGCCATTCTAGCATATCACTTCAACTCAAAGCATTTAAGGAGGTGCTGGCAATCCATCTCTGCTCAAGATTCCAACCAAAGAAGATGGAGGTGCTAAAACCCAATTACCAATGCACATCTTCTTGCTGACTTGCTTTGCTAACCTATCAACGGCGTTATTAGCTTCACGTTTTATTAGTACAAAATCAATACCCTGCAAATGTTGTATTCTATACAGTATATCAGTAATATATGGTTGAATTCTCCACTTTCCTTTCCCTTTATTCTTAAGAATTTCATTATGAACAATCTGTGAATCCATCTCAATCTGTACATAATGATATCCTTTCTGATCCAGCAACTTCACTCCTTCATACACAGCTCTGGCTTCAACCTCAAGTGCTGAACCTGCTTTACATTCTTTAGCAATACCATCAACAATGGCTCCTTCATCATTTCTTATAATAACTGCCAAACCTGCATCCCCATTTTTATAAGCTCCCGTCACAGTTCATTTTCAAACATCCTACAGCTGGCTTGGTCCATTGAATCTGCTGATGCTGCACTCTATTCATACCAACCTGCTGTCTTGGAGGTCTACATTCTGCCAACAATTCATTACTTTTCACAATACATCTAATAGGATATAGCTTGTCATTTTTAAAAACCACCTTACCTCTCTGCTTCCAAATGTTCCAAAGCAGCACAACAATTAACACCAACTTATCACTGCCATTAGTAGCCTTCTGAAAAGATTCACTCATATCCAGTATCCATTTATCTAAAATGGTCAGCCCTTCCCTTTTTATTTTTAAACCCAATTCACTACCAAACCATACACATTGTACCCATGGACATAATAACAACATATGTTCAATAGTCTCAGGTTCATAATATCAAATAGGACACAATTCATCAGTTTTTACTTTTCGTTGGACCACATTAGATTTATTAGGAAGTAAGTTTCGAAGTGTTTTCCAGAGAAATACCTTAATCTTGGGTGGGAGAGTTAGCTTCCAAATCCATTTGCAAAGCTTCTTATCCACAGAATGAGAAGTTGCAGCTTTTCTGGTGACTATATTTGCTGCAGCTTGTTTCAAAACCTGATATCCCACCCTAACTGAATGAACTTCATTTTCAGCTACTGGCCAAATGTATATGTCCTGTGACCGTTTACCACACAAAGGAGTTTCCTCAATCATTTGTTTCTGTTCACTAGTTAGAAAGTCACTCACAGCCTCCAGTTTCCACCTTTCAGCTTGGGTATCAATTACTCCTCCACTTTCTTAGGAGCACTTGCAGGTAGTCCCTCAAGTTTAGTAACTGATAGGCCCTGAATCCATGGCTCATCCCAAATATTAATACTTCTGCCATCCACAACTTGCCACTGAATATGTTGCTTCAAGAAATCCCTCCCTTCCAACATACTAGACCAAAGCCAGGAGGCCCATGAGCCTTTCTTAGCCTGAAAACATGAAGTTTTAGGGAAATATAACCCTTTTAACACCCTTGCTCATAAAGCAGCTGGATTTGTAAACAATCTCCAACACTGCCTTGCAAGCAAAGCAATATTCAAAAACTGCATATCCTTAAAACCCATGCCTCCAGCACTTTTACTCTCTGTCATCTTTATCCAGCTAGCCCAATGAATTTTGTGTTCATTATCCTTCTGTCCCCACTAGTAATCAACAAGCACAACATTAATTTCATCACATGTTTTTTTAGGAAACTTGATACACAACATAAGGTAAACGGACATAGCACTGGCAACAGCTTTTAGAAGTACTTCCCTTCCCCTTTGACTAAAAAACTTTGTCTTCCATCCTTGAATCTTCTTGATGATTCTTTCTTTCATTAATGCCACTGCTTTTCTCTTTGTCTTGCCCCAAAAATTAGGCAGCCTCAAATAAGTCCCAGGATTAGGAGCATTAGGAATTCCAGACAGTAACTTCAATTCATTCCTCTTGTGCTCAGGGGTATTGGAGCTGAAAATAATGCTTGACTTGGACATATTCACCTTATGTCCTGAAGCTTTACAATACTTATCAAGAAGATCAAACATAAAGGAGACATTAGCAGCAGCAGCAGGCAAGAAAAATAAAGCATCATCAGTAAACAGTAAGTGGGACAGGACTGGACAATCTCCTACTAACCTAAGACCCTCTAACTGCCTAAACTCAATGGCCTAATTGACCATTCTGGACAGAACATCCACCACAAACAAAAACAAGTAAAGGGATAAAGGATCCCCTTGCCTAAGACCTCTAGATGGAGTTATAAGACCTGATCTCTTACCATTGACATTGAAATTATAAGTAACAGAGGAAATACACTCCATGATCCACCTTATCCAAGTTGAATTGAAACAGATTTTCTCCATAAATTTCTTCAAAAATATCCACTCCACTCTGTCATATGCTTTGGCCATATCAAGTTTCAAAGCCAAATTAACCATACTTCTGCCCTTTTCTAATCTTCAAATTGTGAAACACTTCACTTGCCACTAGAATATTATCCTGTATCTGCCTCCCCTCCACAAAACCACTCTGGTTGCAAGTAATGATTTCACCCATATAAGCCCTCAATCTCTCAGTCATGATCTTAGAGATTATCTTGTAGCTGAAGTTACAGCAACTAATAGGTCTAAACTGTGATACATCCTTTGGGGTCTTCACTTTGGGCACCAAGGTCACACAAGCCTTATTCATTTCTCTCAACATATATCCATTCTGAAAGAAACTCTTAACACCAGCAACAATAGCATTCTTAATAATACCCCAGAATTTCTGATAGAACAACCCATTATATCCATCAGGCCCTGGAGCTTTCATTGCTCCAAGGTTAAACACAACTGCCTTTATTTCTTCTGCAGTTACCTCAGCAACCAAAGTCTCATTCATCTCGTCTGTAACAACCCTAGGGACAGCATGGAGAACTTCATCAATATCACTACATCCCTCACTAGTAAACAGGTTCTGATAAAACTCACTAAACTGATCAACCACTCCTGATTCTTCCTCTATCCAGGTCCCATCATTTCCTTTTATTATAAGAACCTTATTTCCCCTTCTTCTTTGCAAAGTTGACTAGTGAAAGAATTTTGTATTTTTATCTCCATCATCTAACCATTTCACTATAGATCTGGGATACCAATATTTCTCTTCTCCTTCCCAGACTTTCTTTAAATCTCTAAGCAGTTTCTTAATCTATATTTTTTCCTCAGCACTACAGTCTTTTTTTTCCTGCAACTCAACAACCTGTGTCATAATATCATCAATCTCCTTTCTGAAGTTAGGAAAAACCTTTCTACTCCATTCAATGAGTTTTGATGTACAGACTTTTTGTTTCTGCACTAACTGGTACAATCTAGAACCACCAAACTGTCTTTCCCAACCTTCTTTTATTATCTGGGCACAATCCGCATGCTCACTCCATAATACTTCAAACTTAAACTACCTGGTACGCTTCTTCTCTCTAAAAGGAGTTTCAAGCAAAACAGGGGCATGATCTGAACCAACAATTGGTAAGTTGGTAACCTAGTAGCTAGGATAAGTTTCAATTCACTGCTGGTTGGCTAGAGCTCTATCAATTTTCTCCCTAATCTCACCTTCTTCCCTCTTATTAATCCAAGTATACTACAATCCTTTAGAATATAAATCAATAAGCCCTGCTCTCTCAATCATATCCCTAAAACCTTCCATCTTTCCAGCAGCCCTTCTCTGTCCCCCTTCTTTTTCATAATGGTATAGAAAATCATTATAATCTCCCATACAAATCCATGGACACATAATTCCCCTAGCTTTCCTCACAATTATCTCCCAATTCATTTTCCTCTCCTTCAAATCAGGATCACCATAAACCCAGAAAATCTTCCAAAAAACACCATCTTCATTATTGCACACATCCATGATAATAAAATTTTTATCCTGATCCACAACATTCACAGATACACAATCCTTCCACCACACAGCTAATCTTCCACCAATGCCATCAGGAGGAACATATACAGCTTCAGCCATGTTACATCTTTTTCTAAGGATTTCGAGTTTTTCTTCTTTATTTTTTGTTTCAATCAAAAAAATAAAAGTATGATCAAACTTCATTTTCATTTTCATCAAGTGATGGACTGTCAGGGGAGATCCCGCCCCTTGACAATTCCAAGAAATGTACCTCATATTCCTTTGGGGACTGTTGTAGGATAGTCACCCAAACCTCCAGCAGTAGCTTGCCCTTCAAGGCAGCTAGCTAGTTTCAACTTCAGTAAAACCACCCTTCTTCCACATGTCTTTATTTGACCCACTTTTAAAACAAAATTGTAATTGATTGTAGGCCATATAAAAATCGAGTTATTTTAAAATAAAATTGTAAGTAATTATAGACCATATAGAAAACTTTTAACTCAAGATTAAAAGGTTTCAAGGGAAAGGCAAACTGGAAGTGAAATTTAACTGCTAGAAATGGTGAAGAAGGGAAGAGAACAAAGTAAAAGCTAGAAAGATACATAAGTAGTTTGGCAATAACAAATAACCGAATATTAAAACAAAAAAAGAAAACATAACACAAACTGGATCGATGTACTTGGATCTACATTTCGGCCAATACCAGAGGCCATGGTTATTAATATTGTACGCTTATTAACAATGAATTTAAGCATATTTTGAGACCCTAAAGCAGAGAAGAAATTTGAGTACGCAAAGTAACTACAATTTCTAGAAGTTTGTTCAGTGAACATTTAAATAATTGCAGTCAAAATACCAGAATTCCAGGTTGGGGAGCTAAAGGTGCTGACAAGAAAAATGAAGCATTCGAGAGTCGAGAATAGAAGCTTTACTCATCTAATTTAGTCAAATGGAGTAATTCATTTCATATTTTATTGCGTACCCTGATCATTTATTATTGTATTGTTTTTTTTTTTCAAATCATAGCTCATACAACCACATACATTTATGTCTAGATTTGCAGACCCACATGGATATGAGTGCATTGAAGCACAAAGCAAGGTGATTGCTTGCAACCCAATACTCCAAAACAGCAAAAAGAAAAATTGCCAGCATAGAAGCCTCCCCTGTACTTTGAAATTTCAGCACTCCACTTTCTCTCTTTCATTGTGGTCATCTCAGCTATCATCTCCAAGTTCCAAAACTTCATTTTCTCGGTTAATGATTGCTTCATCTTAATTTACAAATCGGCCAATTGAACTCGGGTTGGACAAAGCGTAAAATACATGATAGACACTTCTTGAAATAAAGATCACGAAAAAGATCGCTTTTTTGTACAATATATCTATGGAACGCAGTCTTTAGGTGAAGAAGCACATATAAAAAGATGCTTTTTTGTACAATATATCCATGGAACGCGGTCTTTAGGTGAAGAAAAACATAGAATACATGCAAATTGAATGCTACGTGGAGTGAGAAATAAAGTAAAAACAAAGAAGAGTAGAGACAGCGAAGAAAAGGAAAGAAAAACCCTAAATATTAATGGCGGAGTTGTATGTTGGCAGATGCAAACATTGAAGGAATGCAATAAAAGGTGGCTCTCTGATATAGTTGGGTAGGTCTGTGTTGTTATAGTGCTTTCAAAGTCATTTTATCTCTACCTGCCTTCGGGTGCAATTCCAAAGAAACAAGAATCAGATACAGCTCTTCTTCTCTTCGCCAATATATGAATCCAACGCAGGTAATGATGATATTGATTGTGAATCTGCAGTCAGGGGTCCTCTTTTGCCGGTTTAATTAACCCTCTTCAACCACCTTCCTTCTTACCATATTTAAAACAGTACTCCAGAGAGAGACAGTGACAGAGACTGAGAAAGAGGTCATTTTATTGTTTGTATGGGTGTTTGGTGATGGTGAGGGCACATCAAGAAAATTAAGAAGTCAGATTTGTTGTTGAGCTGTTCTATTTTTTGCTAGTTATGGAGTGCTGGTTACCTGAGTAGTTTCCTTCTTTCTTGGCACTGCATGAAACATGGGGCTTTTAGTAAGGAAGAGAAGATTTCTACTCCTTTTTCTTCCTCTTCTTCTAACCCTTCTCTTCCATGGGAGATTAGCTTTTGCCTCTACTCTAAATTACACTGATTATAGACGAGTTAGTAGCTTGAGACTAGAAAGGATCCAAAGGCACTTGGAAAAGATTAACAAGCCTCCTGTCATCACCATAGAGGTACATCAACATATCTTCTTCATCCTCTCCATATACTTTTAACATGAAAAGTATTTTGATGTGTTATATATTATTCTGGGCTGTTTGCAATTTGATCACTGCCAGAGCCCAGATGGAGATATCATAGACTGTGTTCATAAAAGAAAACAGCCAGCTCTAGATCACCCCCTTTTGAAGAATCACAAGATTCAGGTACTAAAAGTTATTTTTTTATATAAAAAAAAAAGATGCTCTTTCTTTTTTCACATGCAAAACATATCTTAACACAGAAAGAAAATTTGCCTTCCATTCTAGCATTCCTGTTGTTTTGCTCACCCATGCATGTGAAGTATACATTCAACATTTTGGTTTCGAGAATAGGTTGTTATGTTCTTTTTGTCCTCATATCCATGTAAACGAAGCAAAAAGGGTTTACTTGTTTTGACATTTCATTTCTTCAGAGAAAGCCATCGGAAAGACCGAAAGTGATAAAAATGTCAAAAGAGAGAACCGACAATGGAGGAGAAGGAGCTCAGCGCGCGCAAATGTGGCATAGAAATGGGACCAGATGTCCAAAGGGTACAATCCCTTTACGGCGTAGCACGGTACATGATGTGTTGAGGGCCAATTCTTTGTTTGACTTTGGAAAGAAACGCCATTCCATGTCTCTCTTTAGACACTCCGATGCACCCAACGTCGTAAGCGCCAATGGTCACGAGGTACATAGAATCCCCTACTCCTCTTTCTTCTCCGACTAAACACTTTTAATTAAAACCGTGCGTAAACATGCAGCATGCGATTGCCTACACCGGAACGTCGAGAGAGGTGTACGGAGCGAAAGCAACGATAAACGTGTGGGACCCATCCATCGAAGAGGTCAACGAGTTCAGCCTCTCGCAGATCTGGATTCTTTCGGGATCTTTCGACGGTTCAGATCTCAACAGCATAGAAGCTGGTTGGCAGGTACTTGTTCCCTCCACAAATGAATTTAATTTTGAATAATAAATTACATTAATTAATAATAATTTCTATTCTACTAGTCAGGTCAGTCCGGAGCTTTATGGAGACAGCAGGCCCAGATTGTTTACATACTGGACAGTAAGATTGAATGAGATCTCCTCTTCTTATCCTTTGAAATACTTTTATTTATTAATGATTATATTCCATTGGTGTTAAATAGAGTGATTCATACCAAGCCACAGGATGCTACAATCTTCTGTGTTCTGGATTTGTGCAAACCAACAGTAGGATAGCCATTGGAGCTGCAATTTCTCCTGTATCATCCTACTCAGGCAACCAATATGACATTTCAATCCTGATTTGGAAGGTAAAGCTACTGACATCATCATCATTACTTTAGCTAAAGCTATTAGACAACACAGCACTGATTATGCATTTATCAGGATCCGAAATTAGGAAATTGGTGGATGAGATTTGGCGATAGCGATTTAGTAGGCTATTGGCCAGCTGAACTGTTCACACACTTATCAAACCACGCAACCATGGTGGAGTGGGGTGGTGAGGTGGTCAACTCCAGGGCCGACGGTGGCCACACCTCCACCCAAATGGGCTCCGGCCATTTTGCTGAAGATGGGTTCGGTAAAGCTAGCTACTTTCGCGACTTAGAGATTGTGGACTCAGATAACAGTCTGAGCTCAGCCCAAGATATATCAACCTTGGCTGAGAACACCAACTGTTATAACATCAAGAGCTCCTATAACAATGAATGGGGCACTCATTTCTACTATGGCGGTCCGGGGAACAATCCTCAATGCGCATGATCATCTTCCTAACCATCCCAATTCTTTAATTATGTAATTATAGTTATGCTATTTCCAATTTTGTTTCGGAAAATATGTATCAAGCGAAATAATTACAAAATTCTGTAGCAACTTTTTGGATTCACAACTTTCAATTTCAAATGTTTAAGAGTACCGGTTTTCTCTGTTCCATTCATAAGTAGCTTGCTAGTGTAAATGCATGTAGAACCTTAACTAGTTTCGTTTATGTTCTTTTGCAAGGTGGAATTTTACTCTAAGAAGTTATCATCGCCTCCTTAATTAACATCCGAGAAATAATAATTAGGTTTTGATTATCAAGTTTGTCATATAAAGTTTGTTTAGTGCGAAGTATTTGATTGATGTGATTTGCAGATTATTGCATCAATCCGAAAAATTATCCAGTACGCATTTAAAAGATAACAGTTGTAGATTTCTCTATTTTTTAAAAAAGTTATAAATTATTTTTTTTATATTATGTATTCCATTAAAATTAGTTTTGGTAATTTTTTTTGTTTTCCTCTCAAATTTGAGATAAAATTGAATACCAATTGTCTTATTATTATCATTATTTTAATAAATTAATTATTTCTAATAAACCTCCTTTGTTACTAACAAATTAGTATTATAGTTTTAAGTTTAGAAAACGATAAATTGGACTTCTCAAATTCAGTTTTACTTTTAATGGGACGTAAAGTAAAACTGAATTTATCAATCCCTTCCTTTTTTAATTTTAAATTCCTTCAATCCATCGATGGGTTTCCTAACTAGTGATTTTTCTACTTACTATTTATATTTTGGTAAGAATTATATATCCAAAAAAAAAAGTAACTTTGCCATAAACCTAGGCAAGGCAAGACATGTAGTTGGTTGACCTATGAAATCAAATCCACCACAACCATAACACACTCGACTGAGGGAAACCATGGGAGAAGAAGTACACAATGAAGAGGGGATGGTGACACCAGGAGAATTGTTAGGGAAAGCTAATGAAGTGAAAGCTGGTAAGG
>JAOSBM010000003.1:22521167-22531877 GCA_027568955.1 Erythroxylum tenue
AGTCTCATCCAGTACGATAGAGACAGGAAAAGAGAAATTGTCCGGTTGGACAACAACTTGTTGTGGCGTGAAAGTTGAAACAATAGAACCAAACATAATAGAACGGACAAATACAAAGTGATGAATAAAAAAAGATGACAGACTTGAGATCACGATCAATAGAGAAGAGATCGTAACATAAAGGTTTGGTTTAGGTTCATCTTGACGACTTTGGTGGTGGATTCAATTTGACTCAGTAAGATACCTCACTGAGGTGGCTCTGATACCATGACAGAGTAAAGAGTATTTGAGGTTTAATTTTCTGTGTATATTCTTCTCCAATTGGAGGCATATTTATACATGTAGAAAGTCCTACTCTGATTTGAAATATAATTATCTATGGAATACAATTAATACTAATTATTATACAATTATACCCCTAAAATCACGCCTGACGTCAACAGCCTTTACTATGAATTATCGTTAGATTTCTACAACCACATACTTAAAGTTAAGCTTCGCTGTCATATGCACTTGGATTTTGATTGAATTTGTGATTCATGCGTCGGATTTGGACTAGAATGCACTGAATAGTATTTGGATTAGAAACACACTCTGAATGGTTTAACTAACCATTCAAGGAACATTAAAACAAGAGTCGTTTGACACTACTACTGCCACTTTCCATCAGTTTTCTCCCAACACGGTATGCTGCATAGGCGTCCATGGTGGCACATTCGATCTGTTCAGATCTCAGGTTTTGATCAAACCAATTTGACCATAAAGCTGCAAACGGCTTCTGCTCAAATTTTGTTGACAGTATTTTGTTTGCCAAGTCCCTTGCACTGAGAGCTGCAAAGCGAGGCTGATCATGGACTCTAGCAGCCATCTCACTCACATCAACCACATTCCTGATAACAGTTCCATGAACCTCTTTAAGCTTTTGAAGATCTTCCTTGATATGAACGCCTGCAAAAATGATGTCCTTGATAGATAGAAAACGTTTCAGAGATGCAGACATGGTGCTAGGACTAAGCCTTATCAGGACACAACCAATTTTGGTGCACAAAGTCAGGATTGCAATGTGGTGTTCGACCCTCCTCGGAATCGGATGCTGCTCTGTCTTGTCAGAATGAGAAGTTGAATGAGAATAAGGTTCAATGTTTCTTCCAGAACTTCCTGATCTGCTTGGACTTCCTCTAAATCCCCACTCCACTCCAAAACCAACAACCATGTCACCAACTTTTAGCATGTCCTGAAGCAGAACGTAGAGGCAAAGGTGTGAATCCTCATCAGACACCACTTCAGTCACCATTGTTGAGCCATCATTCAATGTGATCTGAGGTCCACGCAATGTCTCCATGATTCTGCAGAACTTCTTTGCAAGTGAATTGGATGGTAGGCAGTAAAATCAGTGATCGTTTGTTCTCGATTGTTAAACCTTGTATGCTCTTTGATCTTGGCAAAATTCCCGAGGCCAGTAACCACTAGATCACGAGAAGTTGAGCAAATTTTGGAAGAATATCAGTAACACTGCAACATATTTTCTTTAGTTCCCAGTCTCGTATCTTGTGCCTATCAAGAGACATTTCAAATTCAATCAATTGAAGATAATAGTTGGAAAAGAAAACTAGTTCCACACGTACATGAGATTCTGTTGTGCTACAAGCCGATAGATTCAATTATACAAGATGCTTGATCCAAAGCAACAAATTCAGCCAATTCTATGTTCTTAAGTTTCAAGAGACGTGAAAAAGAAGCAGCAAAAGAACTGAGGAAACAACTGTTCTCAACATATTTACTTGCAGAAGTAATGCAACCAAAGAAAGCTAACAAGGATTTTGTCCTTCTCTACAACGTATCGACATGACCCCAGAAGAAGACATCTAAAAATTATAATTAACGGATCCTATATGGATCTGAAACATGAATGCACGAAAAAATAGATTGCCATTAAATAAGAATCTGGCAAGAAAAATGATTGTGAACAATAAATTTTGGCTAAAGAAAAGTGAAAATCACCACAATAACTTTTATAAACCGAAGACTATGAAGCGAAATTACTTGCAAGATACATGTTCTGATACGAACACTACAACATATTGACACATCAATTCAGATCACATTAAAGGAGCAAATAAAAGCATCCAAAAACATAATTGAAATGAGTTGTAACAACATTGTACAGCTACCATTATGTTAAAAGCAGCGATGTCCACGACAAACAAATATTGCACATAAAGATTAATGAAACCACTCCTAAATTTGCAATAGAAAAATTTAAACATCCTTTTAGATGAACAAGAGATCGGATACTCACAAAGAATCCTTGTAGCTTTTAAATAGCTTCCTCATGTTCATATTTTGCATATTAGCTCAAGAATATACAAGTCAAAGGAAAATAGCACTAACTTAGGTCATTTTACTATATTAAAGTTGCCGTACAACTACTTTTTGCTATATTTGGGTGCATTAGGCTGTTTTTTGTTACATTGAAAGGGAATAGATAAACACGTTTTGAAACATGTAATATTATGTTCACATAGAGATAAACCTCATTTTTCAGTTTTTAAAATAAATAATTAAATAAATTAGGATGTGTTGCAAGAGTTACAAGAATTAAAAAAAAAGCTACAACCACAGGACAGCTAGCCAGGGAAACAAATAACCACGATTAAAGCTTTATTGTTGGGTAAAAAGATGAGGAAAATAAATTGTTTCTTGGTCCCTGGCTTTGCATCTTCATAAGTTGGGGATAGAGATTCTTTTATGCAACTAGTATTCGTTAAATGCACGTGAAGTACAAAACCAGGTGTTAGTTAACTTGGATGATATAATATTGTAGCTTAGACTCTATGAACACAAAAGAATTCAGGGGGCTGCCTGATATGCATTACACCATTGCTGTCAAGCATAGTTATGGCATTGAAATGCCCCAATTTTTCACTATGCTATTGTTGCAATATTACACGTTACTCTCTAATCAACTAATTTAGATTCAATAGAATTTGCTGTTTTTGAGTAGTTTTATCATAGAAAATTATCTGGTTTCTTTTATTCATATTGCATAAATTATTCTCCCAAATGATATTCTAAATTCAAGAGAATCACCTTTACATCTCCATTCCCTTCAACTTATATGTTGTCGGGCCAATTCAACCTTGAACAAGTAAGATTACAAAATCGTTGTATTTCTTTCCACAAGTAAAAAGAAAAACCGCAATGGATTATAAGATGATTTATAGATTCAAAATCTTATTTGTAAAGAGTCCAATAATTGGTAAAATTAGAATTGCCAAATAGTTTATCCCTTTTGTAATCTTCTGGGGCATTTGGGGTGTCCGGTGCCAGGCTATCTTTGACAACACTCCTCCTTTGGCATCTCGTGCAATAGCAAATGCGATGGCTATGCTTACCACTGTCACAACGATAAGGCCATTGAAGCTCTTCTCCTCTTCTCAGCAACGTATCCATCATATTTCTGGTCTTCAATCGTGTCTCCGTTAGCATCGAACGTGGACATTGGTTTGGACAAGGCCGCCTCAAGGATATTTTAAGCTTAATGTTGATGGATCATCTTTGGGAAATCTGGGAGTAGCTGGTGGAGGGGCAGTACTCAGAGATTCGAATGGAGAGGTTCTTTTTGCAAAGTCTTTCTATTTTGGCACTCTCTCAAATGTACATGCTACATGCTGTAATCTTGGCCCTTTTGCGTGGATTGCAATGTGAAGTGTCAAATATTCATGTGGAGTCCGATTCGAAGCTGTTAGTTGATTGTTTGAAGGGGACTATGTCGGGGCCTTGGATATTTCATTCAGATTTGCAGCAGATTCGATCTTTGCTTACGACCTTAAATGGTTCTTTAGAGCATAAATTTCGGGAGGTTAATACGGTGGCTGATTCATTAGCAAAACTCGCGACACTGTCAATCTTTTTCTTTTAGCATGGCAAGTCTACCGAGGAGGATTCAAGGCCAACTTAGATTTGATCAGATTGTTTTTCCTTATGTTCGTGTATCTTTTAGTTAGATTTCAGCTTTAGTGATAAATTTATCTTCTGGAAACTGCTGCCGCTAGATTAGAAAAACTGCAAGCAAGAATTACCAATATTACACATGTCTATGTTAGTTAGTGAGAGAAAGTCTGATAGTGAGAGAAAAGTTGACGAGCTTTGATTTGGTTATTTCCCACCCTTCGAAAGTCTACGGCGTCTCTGGTCCGCCCACTCCACCGCATTATGGACTCCCTCATCTCAGAGGGGCAACAGGCCAAGAAGGGCCATACCCGAAAATGGGACGACGACCTCAGTTGAAGTCGACCTCAGTGCTCCCCTGCCCTCCTGTGTTGAGCTCGACGGTGAGACCCTCCTAGTTACGTACGAAAGATTGCCTCCGGTGTGCTACACGTGCGGTATGCTCGGCCACCCTCCTAGCGCCTGCCCTAGGAAATCGTCGGTGCCCAGCGGGGAGCAAGCGCCCCAGCAACCTCCCAACGCGAGCGTCCCCGCCTCCGGGGGAGCGGAGGAGCCGCCCGAACAGTGACAGGCGCCATCGTCCGGCGCCGGCTACGATCCTTGGACCAACGTCCAACGCAGGCGCCAACGGTTGGCAAAGATGGGACAACAGCAGGAAGGAGAGCGTAGAGTAGGGGGAGTTTCGAGCGGCTCACGTTTTGCAGTGCTAAGCTCCTTTGGAAATTAGCCAGCTCTAATATTTAGTTCCACTCCAGCTGGTTCCCCTAAGACTCTGGTTGGAACTGGACAGTAACTTCCCCTGTCTGGTCTTGTGGGAACTGGTACTGGGGTTACCCAGTTGAGGGCTAAGCCCAAGGCCAGCAAACCCTCGGTCGGCTCTAAGGGCAAGGTGGTTGTCCTTTCCCGCCAACCGCGAGAAGGACAGGGCCAGACTAGTGGGAGCTCGGACCAAGGCCCGGGCCAAATCCTACCTATCCCACTGAAACCCACTGTAGCTGATAGGAACCTGGAAGTGGTCTTACCGACTCATTCGGAGATGGTCTGCGATAGTGGCATTATTGCGGAACCAGATTTGGCAACGAATGAGAGGGGCCATCTCATGGAGGGCGTTGAGACCCCGGGAATGCAGGAGGAACATCAGGAGCCTCAGCCCTCGGACCCTCTCGATATCGCTATGGTCTCGTCCAAGGTAACAGACATCCGGTACCCGAACCCGCTCGAGGCCGAGCTACCAACGTCCCCCACAGAGGGGCCAGGGGAGGAGGAGGTCGGGAGCATCGCGGATGCTTCGTCGTGATGGCGTCGTTGTTTGCTTTTCTTTATGACGATTCTTTTCTGGAATTGCCAAGGGGTAGGAGGGTCGGGATTCCAGACCCTCTTGCGGCATCACCTTCACACGTACAATCCAGGTATTTTGGCTCTGATGGAACCTCGCAATAGCGGAGAAAGGGATCACAACGTTATTAGTTCCCTCGGTTTTGATTACTCTTTCCACATCGGTGTCGAAGGGTTCTCTGGCGGTATTTGGCTCTTGTGGAAGGATGATTTTGACATCTCGGTGGTTGTCGCCCACAAGCAACTCCTGCACACCTCGGTCAAGTTAGGAGCCCTCACTTTCGACTTGACAGTTGTTTATGCTAGCCCTCAGGCGTCCTTGCAATCCCACTTCTGGCCGTTGTTGTCCTGGATAGGGGACTCTATCTCTCGACCCTGGGTAGTGGGTGGCGATTTCAATGCGAAGTTGGAATTTTCGGACAAGAGGGGAGGAGCCCCCTCTTCCCGAGTGATTAATCGGCACTTTCGTGATTGTGTGCATAGGTGTGGCCTCTATGATTTAGGTTATATTGGCTCGAGGTTCACGTGGAGGAGAGGACTCATCCAGGCCCGGCTAGATCGCGTGTTTTGTTCGTCGAGCTGGATGCAGACTTTTCCTCAGGCTGCAAATAGGCACCTCCCCTTTCTTGGGTCTGATCACCGTCCGCTTCTCCTTACCTTTCTTAGCTCCCCGCAGCGCACCCCTGGGGTCCCGCCCTTTAGGTTCCAGAATGCCTGGCTTACTCATACCGCGTTTTCTGACGTGGTGGCCCAGAACTGGGGCCCAACGGAGGGTCCTCTAAGTGGACACTTATCTAACCTCGCTACTCACCTTTCGAGTTGGAACAAGCACAGCTTCGGTCATATATTCCATCGAAAAAAGAAGCTTCTTGCTCGAATGGAAGGACTCCAACGGGCCCTGACGGTCGCTCCCACGACGTCTTTGTTAGCTTTGGAAGACGAGCTGAGCAGGGACTTGACTCAGGCCTTGTGTCAGGAGGAGTTGTTCTGGCACCAGCGCGCCCGTTGTGACTGGCTCTCTAAAGACGATAGGAATACCCGGTACTACCATACTATCACCATGACCAAGCGCAAACGTCTTCGGGTCGACCACCTCACTGACCCTTCCGGGCATACTGTCCACCACCCGGAGCAACTTATCCGCCTTGTTCAACAGTACTTTATCCATCTCTATTCCAGCGACGATACGCCTCCTTTGCCTTTTCACCTCTCCGGCACCTTTCCGTCCCTCCCACGGGAGCAGATCCAGGCTCTGTCTCAGCCGATCCAGGAGGTGGAGATTAAAGCTGCGGTTTTCGCTATGAACCCTCATAAAGCCCCGGGCCCTGACGATTATAATGCTACCTTCTTCCAATCTTAGTGGGGGACGGTTGGCCCAAACATCGTTTCATTTATCCAGGCTGTGTTTTGACGGGAGCGATGGGACCTCGAGCTAAACCGTACCCTCCTGGTCCTTATTCCCAAGGTCCCATCCCCTACTCAGGTTTCGCAATTCCGACCGATCAGCCTGTGTAATGTCCTGTGTAAGGTCATCTCTAAGGTCTTGGTGAATCGGCTGAAAGCTCACATGGATCGCCTAACGGCGGAGAACCAATGTAGCTTTATTCCGGGAAGGCAAATCATGGATAACATTGTCATCGCGCAGGAGGTCATTCATTCTATGGGTAAGAAGATTGGTCAGACGGGCTATCTGGCGGTAAAGGTGGATTTGGAGAAAGCCTATGATCGACTGAACTGGCAGTTCATTCAGGACACCCTGGTTGAGATTGGTCTCCCTGAGGATGTTATTTGGGTTGTTATGCAGTGCGTCTCGACTACGACCTTGCAAATCACTTGGCAAGGTACATTTTTGGAGCCTTTCCGTGCTTCGAGGGGGCTACGGCAAGGGGATCCCCTCTCTCCTTACTTGTTCGTCCTCTGTATGGAGCGCCTGGGGCACCTTATAGCGCACAAAGTGGGCAGTGGTCAGTGGAAGCCGATCAAGCTCAGCCGCAGAGGCCCTCCTATTTCTCATCTTTTCTTTGCGGATGACCTCGTTCTGTTTGCCGAAGCGACGGCCTCATAGACGCGGGTCATAGTGAATACTCTTGACACCTTCTGCAGGGCGTCTGGGCAGAAAGTTAGTCATGCTAAGACTCGCATCTTTTTCTCTCAGAATGTCCCTCGGGAGACGATGAGGCGGCTTAGCCAAGACCTCTAGGTGACTCGTACTGATAACCTGGGTCGTTATTTAGGGGTTCCTTTAATCCACGAACGAACGACCCGATAAACGTACCAACACGTTATCGACAAGGCCCATCAAAAGCTTGCGGGCTGGCGTGCTCGCATGCTCTCTCTGGTTGGTAGGGTCACGTTAACTCAATCGGTCATTTCGGCGTTGCTTACTTTCACCATGCAAACGGTGCGCCTTCCTCGCCAGCTGTGCGACGAGATGGAGAAACTTATGCGCGCCTTCATCTGGGGGTCATCCCAGGATCGGAGGAAACTTCATCTTGTTAACTGGGATACCATTTGTCAGCCTAAGAAAGCGGGCGGGTTAGGCCTTAAGCGCATTCGGCCTACTAATGATGCGTTACTGGCTAAATTAGGTTGGGCCCTGATCACGAAGCCCAATGCGTTATGGGTCCAGCTGCTTCGGTCTAAGTATAAGTTTGAGGATACCCCGCTTCCCCTAACTTTGGCCCGCCGTGGGGCTTCGGCTATTTGGCAGGGTATTTCCGCGACCTGGCCGATCGTGCGCCAAGGTCTCAAATGGGAACTGGGGAATGGGAACCGCATCCTCTTTTGGCTTGATAACTGGTTGGCCGACTGGGGACCCCTCCTTCGGGTCGCCATCTTGCCTGTTCCTGACAGTCTTAGGTTTGCTATTGTCGGGTCCCTTACGAACGCCCAAGGACACTGGCAGTGGCCGGTCTTTTAACATTATGTTCCGACGGAGGTTTGCCTTGAACTTGCCCACTGCTGCCCTGAGGCGGACGCCCTCAGAGTTGACACGGTGGTTTGGACTCCGACAGTGCACGGCAGATTCACGGTGGCATCCGCGTACGATATGATTGCTGGGCAGTCCCGGGATTCCTCCCCAAAGCTTTGGAAGGTAATTTGGAAGTGGCCTAGTCCCCAACAGATTCGCTCGTTCCTCTGGCTTGCGGCCAAAGGCAGATTGCTGACTAACCACCTCCGAGTGTTGAGGCATCTCGCTGTAGATGCCCGTTGTCCGAGTTATGGGCAGGTCGAGACTACTGTTCATGTGCTCAGGGACTATCCGCGAGTGGCAGCAGTGTGGCGACAATACCCTCGTGAGGTGATATCCGCCCATTTCTTTCAGCAGGACGAGGCGACGTGGCTCCAAGATAACCTTACCAAGCAGGCCCGGGTGCATCAGGATGTGTGGGCCTCTGTCTATGGCATCACCTGCTGGTTTCTTTGGCAGTGGAGGAATAAGGGTCTTTTCGAGTCGGGGTTTTCTTGGACGGTGACCGGGTCCTAGATCATTCTTGAGTATGTAGCTTGGATCACGAGGGCTCGATCTCTGGAGAATAGAGTCTTCACCGCCTCGGGCCTTCCAGTGGGCTCTTTGGTGAGCTGGACTAAACAGTCTGAGGGTTGGGTTAAGGTTAACTAGGACGGCGCCATCAAGGCTCGGTCCCACCTGATCTACACTGGCGGGTTAGTTCGTGATCGTCATGGGACCTGGTGTAGGGGGTTCCAATAGAGTCTAGGCAGGGGTTCGCCTCTTGAGGCGGAGCTCTAGGGAGTGTATACAGGACTCACTTTGGCCTGGGAGAAGGGGTATCACCGGGTTATTGCCGAAGTTGACTCCCTATAAGTGATTAATATCCTCTCTGAACCTAACATAGAGCTTACCGGGATTTCTTTCTTGGTGACAGGTATACAGGAGCTCCTCCATCGGTCGTGGGAGATTCTCTTCCAGCATGTCTACCACAAAGGAAACCAATGTGTGGACCGACTGGCCAATCTTGCAGTCGCCCTTAGACCGGGTCTCTACACCCTGCAGGAGCCACCAGCGTGCCTCCAGGAGCTGCTCCGCAGCAATGCGGACGACGTTTTGTATTCCATAGTTTGATTGTGTTTCTCGTTTGTACCAAAAAAAAAAGAAAAAGAAAAATTGTAAGCAACCTTGTCTCCTATTCTGGTGAGGTATGGTTTCATGCCCTGCTTCACTGTGTATTTTTTGGCCAATATTAATAAAACAGGCACTGACCCCCAGCAGGATCACGCGGGTTAACTTTAAAAAAAAAGCACACTATGTTATATGAGTGCTCTCTTAATAGTTCTTAGTAGTTGTTTACATGATTTTTTAGAAAAGTAGTTAAAGGAATGCTTCAATGATAAGATGTTATTTAGTTATATTAGTGCTTCAATGATAAGATGTTATTTGGTTATATTAATTGGATCTATCTTTTTTGTTTTGGCTATATTTTGGTGCTTAAATGGAAAATTTAATATTTGTTTTATTTTAAGAGGGGACAAGTTGAGATTGCATTAAATTAGAGCACTATTGTTTAAAATCACAAATAATAGGAGATTAAGCCTAATACCAAATTCATCTCAAGAATTTGAATTTAATTAGGAAAGTTATTTATAGCCTTATTATGTATGGATTTGGACTTGGATTTGTTTAGATAGGAATCTTGTCAAGATAGGAGGAGCTTAGGTTTTGAGTAGGAATGGAGGAGAACAATATGTCCAACACTTCTACACATCATTCTGTTTTCATTTATTTCTAGTATATTTCATCTTTTCTTCTATTTTTGGTGTTGGAACTAAAGTCATATATGGCTAAATCCAAATATTCTAATTCAAGGGGACTCAAAACTCTAGTTGTAACCTTGTGAGATTTTGTTCTAAACTTAGATTCATGCTTTAATTATAGTATTTCATGTTTTATATTATTATATTTCATTAATAATTAATATTGATTAATCTAAAAAATTAATTTGATGTTGATCATTCTATAGCTATCTATGAATTCAGTGACTCGTAATTATCATGAAGGATTGGTACAAGTAGCAAATGAGTTATGTATAAATTTGCATATTTAACTTATGAGAAACAAAAAAAATTGAATAGTTATAGTTATCTCAATTATTTAATTTAAGTTTTAGTCCTTTTTACTAAGCTTATTTCTATCATTTAATTGATATGAAATGCTATTATACTCAATCAATTAATAGTAAGCTTTAGTTTGAAAGCTAGGTTTAAACCAAATAAATTAGAAAATTTTGAGACTTATTATAACTATTCTAATAAGCTTCAGACTAACAGCCTGAATTGTAAAAATTATTCATTTTAGACCAATGTTCAATGTTACAATTAGATGAGATAATTGAAGTGAATCACACGTTAATACAATTGTTAATAACAATATGCAACAGCACAAGAAGGGGGGTTGAATTGTGAAAA
>JAOSBM010000003.1:22538922-22566989 GCA_027568955.1 Erythroxylum tenue
ATCCACCAAACAAATCACCTCCAATTCCCTTATTTTACCCCTCATCTTCATAGTTTTTGGCATGGTTAAGCCCACTACCGAGCTCACTGCCAATTCAGCACTCTCTTCTTCCTCTCCCTCACTTTCGGTTTCCTCCTCTTCATCTAATACCAAGAAAACTGCAGCTGCCTATTCTTGCATCGATGCCCTGGAGTGAACTTTTCATCACATTTAAAGCATAATCCCCTATCTCTCTTTTCTTGTCATTTCGAGGCTGAAAGCCTCTTAAACCCCGTTTCCCTAATACTCTTCCCATTTTTGTCTCCCTCTCTTCGACCTTCCCTCTCCATGAACCCTCCTCTTGCTTCCCCCATTCTGCTCATACTGATCTGTCTGCTACTCCTATAATTTCTCATCTCCTAATTCTTCTCTTCTATCCCTAAAGCAGTCTCAATTATCTCAATCAGCCTTCGGGGCTTCAGCAGAGTCAATTCATACCTGATGTGAGGTTGCAGCCCTTTAATGAAGGTGCACTTCATCACCTCCGGCGTTAACTCCCGGCAGGATGCAGCTAGAGCCCAAAATCTCTTCCGATACTCCAGAACTGTCCCCTCTTGTTTGATAGACAAAAATCGTTGGCATATACTACCCTTATGGAGGGGTCAGAAATATCAAAAAAGCATACCTTTCAATTCCCTCCAGTCCGGAATCACCCCCGTGGCTTCGACCGTCCTATACCACGCCAAGGCTTCTTCATCAAAACTCAGGGTCGCTAACTCCACCTTTTCTTCTTCTGTATACCTTCCTGCAGAGAAAAAATGTTCTTGCCCCTTAAAAATAGGCATCTCGATCCTCCTGGGCTTGCAGTCGCGCCTCCAGTCCGGAGGTCGGGGATCGTCGTCTGCGTGCCCCCTTCTCCAGCGCTCACCAGGTCGATACCCTTCCCCTTCTTGGTACCACCTCCTCTCCTCTAGTTCGGCCCTAGCTTCACCGGCGCACCTCTCATCCCTTCTCTCATCATCTCCCTCGAGCCGATCATTTCTCTGGTATCGCCCTCTTTCCATCTCGTTTTCAAGCCCTAAATGCTCTCCAACTAAATGTTTAGTAGTCGAGTCATATCTGCCTAGTATCTGGAGCCTCGCGGGTCGCCCACGAGCTTCTGGTGCCCACCCAACCTACTCAGCTTCTCTTCCTTCGTGACCCGATTCCATCCATGTATAAACGTCCTCCTCAATGTCCTCCTTTCGACCTCTCCTCAGTCCCGTCACTGAAGATTCTCCTTCAACCATTTTCGCTGGGTTAGGTTGTGTCGGTTCTGGGTGTCCTTGAAGGGTGGTGATCGCTTGCATCAACTGGTCAAACCTCCTACTAATTTCTTCCTTCAGCTCCTCCTTAACCTCTTCGAGTTTTGGGTTAACTTCCACCCTCAACGATTCACACTCCATTTGCATCCCCACTTTGATTTCTTCTACTTCTTTTTCTAGTACATCCAACCTTGTATCCTGCTTCTTTACTGCCATGCCCAGAGTCATATGCTCTGATACCAAATGATAGACCCTGCACAAAGTTCTTCTTCCACAGCAAAATGCACATAAGCAAAACACAAATATGGCAAAACACAACAATGGCAGAAATAGTGTCTATATTGATTGATCCTCAAAAAACCAGTAAAAGAACAAGGGTAAGTGTGCTAGAATTCGAGGTTCTAGCTCCTCCAGCCTTAGGCTCAAATCTACGTAAAATGACAGAACCAATTGCCTGCTATTCCCCTCACTCCCATACTGTTTTATTCCACTGTCAGAATAACTAACTTTCCCCTCCTATGAAAACTTTACCCACCCTTGTTTTCCCCATATGACAAGGTCTACCCCTCCAAAGCATTGGTCTTTCTTCTATGGTAAGTGAACCTAATTTCTGGACTTCTATGGGTCGTATCAGCTTATTTGAGCTGAAATCCACCTTTTAGCATAGCTTTGACGAACTTATGTTGTTCACATAATTTATCCAGTGTCACTAAAGTTAAAAGGTAGATTTCTCCTAGAGAGATTTTAGATATGACTCTGTGAAGAGAATTAATTGTTCTTTGTAATTCAGGTTGCAACTCATCAAGAAGGAAAACAATGAATGTGTACCAAAGATTGACATCATTGAAGTTGTTGAGAATATAATATTTTTCAAACATTCTTTGAAAATGCTTCTATAAATCTTTTTTGATCATAAAGCAACATTTCATTTCAAAGTACTCATATCTACTTTGTCGATCAATGAGTTGGAAATCACCAATGAACTCTTTATGGATCATTCTTAATAAGGAACTAGCTTTTAACAATTGTACGACTTGCATGCGCCTGTATTCACTAAGGCTTTGGAACCATTCTCTTAAAGTTCTCATCATTCTAGAGACAAAATTCTATCAAAATGTCTTTAAGAGACAAACATGACATTATTTGAAGATATATCCAGACACTGAATTCATGTAGTCGATCTCTCCATTTTTTTCGTGGGTCATCATCAAAAGTAAATCATGGACCTGAAATAGGTCTGTAGACAAGAGCTACTTGTGGTCTAATTGGTTCAGTCATTAACTCAGCATCATCAGGTTCATCTTCTGTGTGTGGTTGAGAAGAGTGTGAAACAATCATCAACATTTGAGATATCTGAATGAGATCTGCAAGTTGTTATGAGCTCTCTGAAATTTATGTAAAAGAATCAGAGTCTTGGCTGTCAATGTGGCTGTTAGAGCTATTTGGAACTAACTGAAGGGTAACTGTGAATTCTTAGTTAGCTATGGGTTCTTTTGTTGTGTCTGAGGAAGGTCTTTTTTTTTGGTGGAGAAGTTGATGGTGTAATGATATGTAAAGGTTTAGAAGTTGACAAAATGTCTTTTGCTGGAGGGTTTGGTTTGGAAGTTTTTGACAGTTTTACAAGGGTTGTCTGAACAACAAATAAGACTTTTTGAAGGCTTTTCCATAGCCAGTAAAATCAAGATACGATGGAGTGTTATCAGTAGGTCTATGGATGGAAATGTTGAAAGGTATAGTTCATATATAGCTCTAGATTGTTCTTTAGCCATATTTGACTCAATTCTTTTGAGCTCTTCTCGAATTTTTTGAAGTTCTCTTTCCTTCTCAGTAACTCTGGTCTATAATAATGTTGGTCAATATATCTTCTCAGGTTTGAATATTTTCAAAGTTTGATTTAAAAGCTAGATTTTGACAATTAGGTATTGATCCAAAGGATCAGCATAAAATAACATTCTACATTCCTAATGCCTAGTATCAGTAGACAGTTATGTCATTTGGGCTAAAAGTTACCCCATCATTACTTCAAAGGGCCATGACAAGGATCTATGATAGTATCCTACCAAGTGCTTTAATTTACATTGATGATATCCTCTTACTCTCAAACCCAACAAAAGCATCAAGCCATATTGCAACAATTTTTTGACCTTACAAAGAAATATGAGATCATGCTCTCAGCCCATAAAAGTCAAATTGGTTCAGTCCATAAAGAATTTATGGGCATGAATTTTCACAATGGTTTCTACCAGCCCGGCCCACATATAACTGGTGAACTACTAAACTTCTTCGATACAAACCTTATTGTTAAACAAATCTAAAAGTTTCTAAAAATCATGAATTATATTAAGGATTTTATCCCTCATATGTCAAAATATATCAACCAGTTGACAAATCTATTAAAAAAGCCACTACAATGGCATCCTGACCAGACATAGGCAATCAACCAATTAAAGGAGATCAATCAGCATCTACCTCCACTGAAAATTTCTGATTAGGTAAAATCAATCTTCAGACTAATGCGAGTGAAGATGTTTGGGAAGCAATCTTAATCGAAGAGATAAAAAGGACAAAGGTTTTATTGTGGACATATTAGCCAACAATTTAAACCCTCATAAAGGCATTATCACGCAATCTACAAAGAGATTTTAGTTGTGAAAAGAAGTATGGAGAAGTTCAATTTCCACCTCAGACCTTATCTTTTTACAATAGAAATGGACAATATGTCATTCCAAAGAAGATAGATCCAAATAAAAAACTTGTGTCAGAGAGCTAATTTCTTTACTGGAAAGATTGGTTCTCCTGCTATAAATTCACAGCTCGTCACATCAAAGGCCATCAAAACATCTTAGTTGATTTTCTCTCTCAATCTCAAAAGTATATCAGCCTTATCACTCCTTGCAGAAATATTCCTCTTATTCTTTTGATGGCTAACCTGCTCAACAATGCTAAGACAAAGAAATTCTTTCCTCACTTTACCAGCACACCCACTACTATTGATAAGATAACTTCTCTTCCCTAGATAAGCCTTTTCTATTCTCTCCACCTTTTTCTCAACCAAGCAAAATTACATAAATGTCCATTTTTGTTTAACATTCAGGCACCATATCTCACTGTGCTTTTATCAATGGTCTGCTCTCAGAGAATGCATTATGGTACTTATAGGCACTATCTACTCTCTACGCATGTTCTATATATCTTACTCCCTTACGAGTCTATCAACATTTATGTGCTAGAGAAAATGAAGGTTCTCTCTTATGGACTTTCCTTGAGTGGTATTAACAACTGATAAGATGGAGGACGCAACTCTTACAAGTTATTGACGATCTCAGGTTATAGGAGACTCCATTAGAGAAGCAATCCATCTAATGCTTTTTTATTCTTCATCGACTATATAACACAGCACATGATGGATCTATCTACTCTGATAATCAAGTGTATTTCTAGCATACCTCAGTTTAGTGGTCAAGATATAAGAAAATTGTCCTAAAAAGCCTTAGGCATTTTTTTTAAGAACCTAAATCATTTTCTTAAATATACACCACCAACTGTCTCTACATCTATTGGACCTTACCTAGAAAAATTGGTTCCTAGAGAACCTCAAATGCAAGACTTTGACATTCTAAATGGCCCAATAAACTTGGGCTTTGACACTATAGTACCATATCAGACTCAAGCCTCCTCCTTCCAAGATGTCCAAGATCCAGATAATGATATTCTCATCATTGATGAAAAGGAGCTTAATAAATTTTTGAAACATTTACGCACCGAGGAAGCAAGCCCCAGTAAAAGACGAAGACTAATGATGGTACTAATAACAAAAGTAAAAGGGCTTCCCCTTAAATCTGCAATCGTGGAAAGAACATATCTTATAAGGATGATGATTAGGATTCCTCTTATTATTGTAGGTCCCTCTATTTAATTCTTCATTTTTATATTTAGGTGTCTTTTATGATGCGATGTCGTTCTTATCTATTTATCATATGATGTGACATCATTCTTATCTTTAATGGATGTAATGTTGTTCTTATCCATTTAAGATGTGATGTAACTTTGAGCTTATCTAGAGATGTTTGTCTTTTTGTAATCTCTTTTATCTATATAAGCAAAGGGCTTCCTCCATTGTAACCAAGTTTCCATAAGTTTCCAAAAAAAAATGTTGTGTATTTCTATATGGCTTCTCTCTAAAATCTCTCTCTCTTTCCCTTGCAAGCTTAAGTCTCCAATAAGTTTACTTCTGTACACAGAGATACAAGTATGCTCTGCTCTTGTCTTTTTATAAGGATTCTGTGCATCAAAAAGTATCGAACTTATGATCCTGTTTGAGTTGTAAGTTATATGAGGAGGATTGATCAACTGAAATACCTAAGAGGCAGGCCTTGAGAGTTACCGTTCATTAAGAAGAAATGTCTTGTATCTCAACTAGCATATTTGGGGTCTTAGTTACATTTTTCTTTGCATATCTTAGAGCTCTCATAAAGGTCTGCTCTATCATATCGCTAGTGGTTCCTATTACCCCCATAATCCTCTAGCCAGCGTACCCGAGTGGTTATTCAATAAATTAATTTATTTGAAATATAGCACCCCTATGTTTTATTTTTTTTCAATCACCCCTTTGTGACTTGGTCATCCACATGAACTGATGTGTATCTCACAAATGTCAAGTCAATAAAAGTTAATGGCAAAATTTAACATATTGATTAATTCATGACTTTTCATATAGTACAAATGCTTCCTACAAGATTTTTAAAGTGCATAAGGTTTTGGTGGAATTTATCAAACCACAGAGAAAGTTGGTTTCTTTAAACTTTATTATATAAAAAGTGGTTATTGAATGAAGTAATTTAGATAAAGTGAATCACCCAAACATAGCAAATGAGAGGAGTTAGGAAGAGAAATTGTCAATTATTTTTTATAACAGCTCAATAAATAAATCTTGTCCACATTCACTCCTCAAGTAATCTCACTTAGAATTTCACTAACTTCTTTCAAATAGGTGAAAGAACCTTTAACAAACTCTTCACTGTTTGAAGTGTAAAGGAAGATTTTTACATCTCTTCTTTAATGATGAAGAGCAATCATAAGCTTTACTTGAATCCTAAATTACTCTATAAATAGTCCTCAATCAAGATTACAACACAAATAATCCCTTACTTATTCACTTTAATGCTTTAGTGCTCAATTTCAAATCATAATGAAAGGTCAATTGCTTTAAATGTTTGAAAACACTCTTAAATATAGATTTTGTATTTATAAAATATCATAAAGATATTTAATAACTAAAAACCCAATTATTATATAACTAACAAGCCTTCAAATATTCATTATACATACTAATTATTATAACAACCAGCTCCTTACGGAGTTAATACTTTGGTCCAACCCTAGTCTAGTCAAAAGTCAATGAACAAAGTTAAGATGATAGAGCGTCGAGGCGAGATAAGGCTTTGGAGGGCCAAACTATCCCAAACTTGACATAAATCTCAAAAAAATCCAAAAAACTTTTTTTGAAAAACTCTGGCTCAAGCTTAATCAGGCTTCAGACATGTTTGGGCCTATTTAAAAAATTTGGGTCAAGCTCAAGACATTCTAACTCATTTCTTTTTTTTTTTAGAAATAAAATAATTTTTTAATACCAAATATGCATTATGTACACGCTAAAGTTTTGTGTGGAATGAACTAAACATAGGGAGACGCAAAAGCCAGTAGCTACTAGTACTATATTACCTTTTAAGAAGAGCTTATAGTCCAACTTCATCATATGGTAGCATTCCTCCAAAATAATCTATGGTAGACAAATCAAATCAATTAATAAGGATAGGAATTCCTAATAGCTAGTAGTAAGGCCCATCATCGAGACCAATTACTCTTTTAACGAGCAAGCTGCACTATTTCTCTCACCACCTATTGATAGGATCTGCTTTTACTTTGAAAATTTCGAAAGTTACTCTCCCTCTAGATCATATACATAGAAGCTGCAAACACACAGTTAAGGATTCTTTGACTATCTAACTTAGCCACTACAGTTCAACCTGCCAATAACCCACTTGTCGTTGTATTCTAAGCCAAGCAAAAAAATGTTCCCATAGTGCCGCATAGAATTCACACTTAAAGAAAAGGTGGTGAACAATTTTACCGTTACCTGAATGGCAAAGTGTGTAATCCTCATATATTTGGCTAATCTATCTCTTTAAATTTATTATTGTAGGAAGACTATTATTCAGTGATAACCATACAATAAATATATGTTTGTACAGTGCACCTTAAGCAAGAATAAGTCCTTGCCAAGTAACTTTTGGGAAACTAGGTCTCAAAGAGATGTACGCCTTTCTAATAAGCAATTTACCTTATATGACAGAAGCTGTCAAATGGACATGGTTATTGGGTTGTAGGAATTGTCTAGCATTAAAAAATTTCCTAAGAATCCATACCACACGTGGTGGAAATTTCGTCTGCCAGAAGTTATTATTTTTAATGTAGTAAGCATAGACCTATTGGATCTATAATTTGTCTTCTTTCTGACCTAGAGCCTACAATTGCTTATAAATTACTGCTTTGTTCTAAACATGTAAGCCAAGGATATTTAAACCCCAACAACTTTGTGAAGTATGACTTTATCCCGAGCAACTAGAGACCTCTTTGAAAGCTTATGATATTCGGTCTACAAAAAAGTTCTGCAAGGCCTGTTTAATTAACTTGATCACTTTTCTTGATAGCAAGAAAATATGCTCCCAATAAGTCTGTATACTAAAAAAGACACTTTTAATCAACTACAATCTACCACTATAAGAGAGTAGCCTTGAGGTCTAAGATTTAATTCTTGCCACAATCCTGACCACCAAAGACATGCATTGGGTGATTCTTAATTTCTTGAAGAGAGTGAACCCCCGAGCATTTGAAGGGCAGTTCACCCATTTGGTAGCCTAAATGCTGCACAATCAACTCTTTTTCCTATTGTGGAACCCTTATCATATATATGGAGCCCTTGTCTTTATTGGCACTAAGGCTAGAGGCTTGAATAAACCAATCAAAACCTTGCTATAAGAGGCAAATAGATTCTAGGCCTGCTGTGTAGAGCATAAGTAGATCATCTGTAAAATAAACATGACTATACCAAATCTCGCACATCCGGGATGGTGATTAAAATCAGGGTTTTGCTGAACTCTACCAAGGCAACGATGCAAATACTCCATGACTATAACAAACAAGTACAAAGACATAGGGCTATGGCATCTTTGAAAGGAGTAGTAAGACAACCCTTGAATAAAATAGAGTAAATGACTATGGAAACACACGTCATAACCCATTTTACAAACTTGAAAGAGAAGCCTAACTCCAGCATCAGATTTCAAAGAAAACCCCATTTAACTGAAACATAGACTTTTTTTTAAATCTATCTTGAAGGTGCATCTAGGGGAAGGTCCTCTCTAGTATAATTCTTTACCAATTCATGGCTAAGAATAACATTATCAATAATATTTCTCCCCTCTATGAAAGTTGACTAGCTAGCTCCCACAATGGTATCCACTATTTCTTTCAGCCTAGATGTGAGGATTTTTGCAAGAATTTTATACAGTGTTATACAGTAGGTAACAGGCCTAAAATCCTTCATATATGTTGGATTGGCAACCTTGGGTACCAAAGTGATGGTTGCAATATTTATAGCTTTCAGCAACTTCCCATTATCAAAGAAATTTAGGATAGCATGACACCTCATTTTTTACTATATTCCGAAGTGCTTTCAAAATTTCAGCAGGAAAACCATCAAGTCTTGCTCTTATCATTCGCCAAACTAAATATAGCTTCTTTCATTTCTTCTACTGGAACAGGTCTACAAAGTTGTTGCTATTGTGGTATGGTTAGACAAGGTCCAGCTTTCACAATATCAATATTCAACATCAACAAATCACTGGCAGAAGTCCTAAGTAGATTATGAAAGGAACTCAAAAATTCAGCTTGAATGTCCATAGGGTCTTGAAGTTTCCTTCTTTTCTTATTACATATGTGAGTAATCTTGTTAATATTCTGTCTAGCTTTCATCCCCACATAGAAGCACTTGGGGTTTGAATCACCCACTTTAAGCCACCACACTCTAAAATGTCGCTTCCATATCTTCTCTTCAATCAGTTGCAGTTGTTTGACTTTACTAAGCCAAAGTTTTCAACTTCAAATAGTTGAAAATTGAACATATCTGTTTACATTAAAGAATGAATTTCATCAAATTAAGCTTGAGCTTCTTGTGCAACAGTTTTGTCATTTGCCTAAGTTGATTAAGTCTAGAATGAATCCTAAACATAGCATGCCTAGGAATTGAATTCTCCCAAGCTTGTTGCACTAAATCAAAGAAAGTAGAGTTCATCATCATACAATGCAAAAGTCTACATGGCTTTTTGCCTTGAATCACATGAGAAATAATGTCAGTTATAATAGGTATTTGACCAAAAAATTCGGTGTTTGCAAAGTCAACTACAATATCACCATGGTGCAACATTTAGCTAGAGTTTCCAAAAGCCCAGCCAATCTTTAAGTAGACTCTATGCTCTTGTTTATTGGACGAAGTAACTCCCAACCAGGAGTTTTTAACTCTGTTTAGTACTCAATGAAATCTCTAAAATCCTTTACCTTAGCCTTATGATAGGAGCTCTATTTAATATGTTGCTACTGCATAAAAGAGAATTGAAATCTCCACTAATAAGCCAAGGTAAGGTCTGAACATTGTCGATATCAGACAAAGATTGCCATAGGGAGAGCCTATCACTTGCATCATTAAAGCCATAAACTATAGTGATTAACAGTGAAACTAACTTTGTGTTGTTTGAACCTTGTCTTTATACAACCAGTAATGTCTATTTTATTCTTTAACAAAAAGGTTCTAAGACCTTTTTGATTAAGGGGTTTATTTATCCCCCTTAAATTCCAAGTGACGATCTTCATGTTTGATTGGAAGTGTGACCCCTGAGGTACCACCATTATCCCCAATAGTACCCTAATCACCATCATAATAATTCCTCAAAGATTGACGTGCAATCGTCAATATTACTGCAAGTTCTGATATGACTTACTTTCCCTCTCGAGTGGTATTTGGTTGAGGTTGTGATTTCCCAGATCCAGAAGTTCATTCCTAACCAGACCTTGCTGTTGTGATTTAACAACCCAGACCTGCTTCTTCTTTGGTTTCCTCTTTCTTCTCCTCTTATAGGAATTTGTGGTTGTTCAGCGATAGAAGTATAACCAGCTTCCATATTCTTCCAGCATTCACTCAAGTTGTGATCAAATTTAATGCATTTAACACAGAAAAAATGCCAATTATAGTCTGGGTACTGTTCAAAGATGCTACCATCAGTCCTAGCCATAGTGATTTTGTCAACGTAAAGGCTTTGACACGCATCCATCTCAACTAGAACCCTAAAATAAGAAATCTGCTCTTAAGCAGTCGTGAGTCTATCAGTGAAAAGAGGTTTGCGCAGATGACTAGCTATCCTGCTTAGTGATCCACTAGACTAGTATCTGACTGAAAGTCCAGGTAATTTAACCCATAAAGGAATCGCTCGCAGCAATTCTTATCAAACACAAAATCAGGGTCCCATTTCTTCAATACCATAGACATATTATCCATAGTATAAGGACCATTATCCAGAACAACAATTTTATCTTCATGATTGGCAAATTTGATCATAAAATAACCTTTTTCATGCATAAACACCTAAGGTTTTGTGAAAATTCCATTCTAGAGCAACATAATTCTCCAAATTCTTATAAAAGGGAGTATCACCCACAGCATAATTAATAAGCACATTTTTACATAGTTGATCTTGAGCATCAATACCATCTTATTGCAATTGAACTACGGCAGTGTCGTCACGAAAAACAGGAGCAATGCATTCAAGAGACATAACAAAATTCTAAGATCTGTTTCCTCGGAAAACATCAGCCATGGAGGGTTTAGAAGGAACCGATTCTGAAAATTATAGCCTTCGAGCAGCAGAATCTGAGCTCTCCTTCGATTTCTGATTCACAGTTCCATCCCTCCCGGTCGTAGTGGCTAGCGCCGATTGTAATCGCAGAGGTAACCAATCGTTGAGTTGAAAGTTGTGCAATTATTGAAGCACTCCTGATTCCGGTGTCACCATCCTCTGTTCTGCTGTTGATAATGGAGTAGTCGATTCCAGTTACGATGGACTTAGATCTGAAACCTCAGATTCATCAACAAGACGCTTCTCTGAGTTCACATATTGCGATGAGTGAACATTTTTTGAGGGCTTTTGCCTTGAATTTTCCGTTTTCCTTTTCCCCATTTTTATGCACGTTACAACCTAGCTTATTGTGCACCGAGAGAGGTCGCGTCGTTTTCTTAAGAATGCCTAATGTTTATCCCAACCCCCAACCCATTTCTAAAGCTAGTTTCTTGGCACATTAGGCTAATCGATGCAGACTCTTCAGTTAGTCGATATCTATTTGGTTGACGGAAACATCTTACTTTGTCCAAATTCTGTAACTTCTAAAAACAAGATTTTGTTTGTCTAACTGATGTTCTTTCAATTAGGGCATTGGCTAATCAAATCCTTAGCCAAAGTTCAACAATAAAATGACACGCTTTATGTCCACTTATAAGTCGATGTGAGCCTTCGGCTAGCTGAACCTATACAATAACTAACTTTGAATGAAATTGGGTTGTAAAAACTCGACATATTTATAAGGAGAGCAACCGTTGTACAGATTGATTCGCCTTCTCAGCCGTCAATTTTGGGCTTAATACTTTCATTCTCACCACTACACCTATAGGATGCTTCCTATTTCTAGGATATGACCGCAATTTGTTTCCTGCAACTTATCATGTAATGTTTTAGTTTTCTTTCTTTTGTAATAAAAAAATGTTAAATTAATTTTGATGTAAAGAGAGAGAGAGTTAAATGTGACATTTTTTATGGTAGAGACAGTGTGCCGCAACACGAGGTAGGAAAAGAGTTGGGTTCGTGCTACATTTTTTTCATTTTATCATTATACATTAATAAAATGATATCTGTTTATATTATATGATAAGTTCGGACTTCAAACTGGCCAAAGTTGTGAAACTCAAACTTTTTGTCGAATGTTTTCTTCATGTCATTCCTTACGAACTCTATATGATGCTTTTGGTAACTACAGTAGTGCATAACATTGCAAAAGGAACTGTTAATGCTTAATCTACATTAACATGACTTCTAACCAAAAAGATGTCCATGACATTGCAAAAGGAGCTGAAAAACAAACTCTACTTTCTCAAAGGCTAACAAAATTTCGTCTTCTCATAGCAGTATATGAATGCACACTGAAGGTCCATGAGAAGAGAAGTGCATGCCATTTTAGAGCTTATAACAGGAAACAACTGATCATTAGCAGAAGAACTGGATCCCAGCAACACGAGACAATGCAAAATGTGCAGGAAGAGGTGCTTCTTTTTATTTGTATTGCAATCCTTAGCACAGCGAAGCTCCCTAAGGACAGACCAGCCATGAGGGATGTTGTAACAATGCTTGGCGAGACAAAGCTATGAAGGAACAGTGCATGTCATAGTGGAATACAGCAGTCAAAGCCAAGAGAAGCGTATTCTTACCGACTCGCCAGTTGTAGGAATTCGTTAGGAACAACTTTCTTGAAGTTTTTCCTTGCAGTTCTCTCCAATGTTTATCTTTTTCCTAGAAACCACAATGGACCACGAGTTTAGAGACAGCTAACAACTATCGGCACACATGAGCATTTATACGTAATTGGATGCAAAAAAGAATTGAGCTAGATATATTTCAAGCATGTGGTAGCTAACCTCAAGTTATCAAGCCTGAAAATATTGGCTGTATAGTACATGCAAGAAGAAAACAACTCTAAAATTTACGAGCTATGCAAATGATTTTTTTTTTATTATTTTTGAAAACTTAAAAAGAAAATGTTTAAAGTTTCTTTAGTTCTTTTCACATCAATGTCAATCCTTCAAATTTTTTAATCAAGTTCCAAATTTTAAAAATGTAACTTGGTGCAAAATGTTTATTTCGACTGGAAAAGGATGGCGTGGCAAACAAAAACATAAGAGATTTGAACAGATGGTTCTGCCCTTAGACTTTATTCAATTGTGATAAAATTAAGTATTTCAAATAAATATTCATTAGAGAGAATTTTCTCAAGCTTTAAATAGTAGTTTCATAAGCGCAATTATTGCTAGTTTTAAATCAAACAAACTCTTCAGCAGACAACATCTTGTTTTTAGATGAAGAAATGTTTTACACTGCTAAATTACATTTTTAAAAGGATTGAAAGTTGATTGAAAAAATTAAATCATGCACTAATGTGGAAAAACTCAAAAAAGAATGAATTTATAAAAACAAATAAGTGATCTCTTGTTGACAGGCATTCTCGCACAAGTGAAAAAATGGCAACAGTATGTTACATTTCATTAGCAAAGACCAAGGAGAAGTTGTAACTTTGACGTGAGAAAGAAATAAAGAGGCCTTTCATCAATTCAGACCTAATTCTTATACTTCAAGTTCAGTTTGTAATAAAATCTACAAAAAAATAAGAAGAAATAATCTGGCCCATAACAGAGACTTTTGTACCATTAAGGATGTACCTGTGGTAAGAGCCAATATTCTCTTCATTTTAGGCAGAAGCACCAAAAAGAGCAGGTCCTGATCCATTCCCTACATCAAGGAAGCTGCTAGAAATCGGCTGAAAAAAGATAAAATGTAGAACACATGCTTAGTCCACCCGAAAAACTTAAATTAATACTTTGAAACACGATTTTAAATAACATAAATTGGAATAAAAATTAATTCCTACTAAAACGAAACCAAAATCCGTGCTCAATAACTTTTGAAAGTAAATGCAATCTAGTAGCCAGTAGAAAGCATATGAAACTCAAAACCTTCATTTAATAATAAACAGTACAAAACGTTGTCATTTTTCCAGTTCCTCATACAATTGCTTTTAAATCCTTGATAGTGTGTAATCCTCATTAGGGATTTCCTACCAAAAATGAGCACGCTTTGCTCTTAAAGACTCTGAAAAGTACTAGTCCTAAGAAAATATATATTTGCATGGAAACATAATATTCATGACCACCGTTTGTTGTTTGGTCTCTGACTTTTATAGTTAACCAACAACTTCTAAACCCTACTATTTATTTGTGTCTATTTAGTCAAAGTCTCATAAATATGGTTGCATTCTTTAGTCTTTAGAAAGTACTCATTGTGCAGGCCGCCAAAGAACTAGAAAACATTTGTGCAGGCCGCCAAAGAACTAGAAAACAATCGACATATGTATTTCCCATGAAACATCGTCGTAAACCATATTCTGCAACATAGAAGTAATAATTACCAATACTCAAGCAACAGCCCTTCCATTTATATTCTGTATTTTCTTTTTCTTATTTCCAGTTTCTATTTTAAGATGTCTCTAATAAAGTTCAGTTATCCAACAAATAGTACTCTTCTGAACTGCAAATAATACCAATTTCAAAAGGGCCAACTTTCTCAGACCCTGTTGCACATTCCAAACTACTTGGAAGATGCCTCCAATGAAGTTCAGTTATCCAACAAATAGTACTCTTCTGAACTGCAAATAATAACAAATTCAAAAAGGCCAACTTGCTTAGACCCTGTTGCCCTAAACTCTACAATTTACATTCCAAACTACTTGGAGGTAGCCACATTTTAATAGTGTAAGCATCCCACAAACATAAGACCTATTGGAAAGCAATCAACTACTTTACTAGTTTTCAACACTAGTTGGAACAAAATCTCAACTTTTCTTTACAAAAGAACGAGTTGCATATTTATGCACAATAACCTTTACCAGGCAATCCACGCTATTGTAAAAAGATACAGGAAAAAGAGGAAAGAAAAGAGAAATGTTGCTAAATGCTAAGAAGAGCATCCTAAGATGAGGTGCAAAATCTAAATTATACTGCAAGCAGATTGTTAGTACACCTCCAACCTGTACACGTACCTCTCTATACTTGGCCTCTGAAAGAGAGAAGGGCTCCTTCTCCCGCACCCCACCATTACTTTCAAGCATTCTTTCTAAATCCTGTAAGTTAATGTTAAGTTGTGTTAGAATTAGCAAGAGTGTACAAGAACCTCATATTTTCTGGAAAAGCTTTAGCAAAATGTCAGCTACCAGTTACAAGAGCGAATAGCCAAAATAAATGATCTTCTTGAATAAAGTACACCAGTTAAAACAGTTTTAGACTGCTAGGTCTTTACCTTGCCAGCCAATATCTCAAATTCGAGCAGTTCTTCAACAATATTTTCAAGAACTCGACAATTTTTCTGAAGCATTTCTTTTGCTTTAAAGTATGCCAAATCATAAATCTGCAAGAATAGAACTTCCAAATGTTACTAAAAGAAATGCTGTCTTGACCACTGGAATCAGTCAGAAAGGATCATGGTCCTAAACTATCAGAAGAAAATGTTTACCTTTTCAACTTTAGCTGCTATTTCGTACTCATAGTTGTTACCCATGCTTAACGATGTACCCTAAAACAGTGTGTAGAACATCCCCTTGTAAATGGTATGCTTGAAATCTTTTAATTTTCTGAGTTTCAGAAAGTTATATCCAATATTTCCAAAAGCAGCACATGACCTAACCACATGACCTAATCACATGGCATTTCTAACAAATTTGATTGTAATTATTGCTCAAGCAGGAGCAAAACAATTAAACAACATAAGGCATACTATTTATTTGCTTTTAACCATATTTTGAGCTGAAAAGAATTTGGATTACCGCATTGTTACTAAAATAAATAGCTGGACTATCATCAGGACCCCATCCATACTGAATCACCATCCGTGTAGCTATCTAGTACAATTTGGAGACAACATTAGATACATGGCTTACTGAGATGATATAGAAGCATTAAGCATTTAGTTGGATGACAGTAACCTCCTGGGCCTGTTTCAGTTCTGCAGCAGAAAGAAAGTTTTCTTCTCCAAAAGGAAGTAATAGTTGGGATGCAACATATGAACCAAAACAAAATACTAGCTTCTTTTCAAGATATGATCTTGACTCCAAATTCCCATTCAAGGACCCTCCGCTCCTGGCCTTACTAATCTTTGTGCATCCAATTCCCTGCAAAAAGAGAAATTAAACAGCTTCCCTCTTTCATTCTGTGAGTCCAGAAAATATAGTGATTATCAACGGTCATTTTCCTAAAAATATTGTTTTCAGAAAGAAAACACTATTATGAAAATAACAATACAGAAAATAGAACACATAAGAACGTAAGAAATTCCTGGGTAATTGACCCCTGGAATCTCTCACAACAACATCAACTAATTCCTGAAACAAAATTGTCTAAAAAATCTGTCTGGTTGATTTTATTGCTGTTGAAACCCATTCCTTCGCCCATTAGGGCTGATTTGTTTTTATTTTTATTGCTCCTAGCAATTGCTTCTCGTTATGTTAATTTTCGTTCTATTGTAAAATTGATTCATGTTGAGCCAGTTTTTCCTAGCTCATATACAAATGACAGGAATCTGATATTATAATTTCCATGTTTCTTGTAGCAAATTGGCATGCCACCTCACTAAATGGCTACAAGGATTATCCATCTTTTAGTAGTTCCAAATCCATCCCTTAGAGGACAATTTAAATAAACTTGGTTACAACAAAAATTACTAACCTGCCAAGAACAAGGCTCCAACCATAGATTATCAACAATGTCAAAGTTGGGTAATAGGATTGCAATAAGACCACGACCAGCAGCCCAAACAGCATGTGGGAACTTGGCCTCCCTTGTCCACTGTCACATTTTAAACTCTATGAGCTGACTAGTAACATATCAGATGGAAGTGATGTTTTGTACATTATTGCAAAAATCTTTTGTACGATCACTACAGCCTCTAAAAGAAAAACCACTTGGACTTCCAATTTCTAGCTAAAGCAGAGAGAATGAGAAATGAAAGAGGGGGAGACTCATTGCTTGGTTTCTATCATAGTCAGACTTAGCTACATCATCTCCCAATATTAGGTTCCTATAACACACCTGAGACAGAAATCTAGTGCGTTAAAAAGATCACATTTTCTTTGTTAATGAAAAGATACTAAGTGTCACGAACCTACATGCTGTATGATTAATACTAAACTTCTAACCAAATTAGGCAGCCCTTTATACCATATACAGTCCTACAGAAGGCAAGCTATTTCTACAAAGGAAAAGCTTGCATACATTACCATATTAGAAGGGGACTTGAGTTCAAATATCATTCTTTCACAAGAAACCACTAAAAAGCACAAAGGGCAGAGATACCTCAATGCTCTTCAGCAAATCACATTACAAAGATTTTGAATTATTAGAAAAGTTAATAAATATCTTTCACAATTTCTATTTCTTTCATGGCATCTTTGTCAAAAGTTGAAAATAATAATACGGTATATGGTAATGTAATAGTATGCAAACAGTATAAACTGAATAAAGTAAAGGAAAATGTCATGTCTCTTAATAACTTGTCATAAGAATATAAGTCAGTCTAATGGTAATTAAAAAAGAGATATACGTAACTCTGTGCATTGCCTTATTAAAAGGAGTGGAACATGCTGGTATATGGAAAAAGAATGTCTAAACATTATCCTCAACCTTGTAATAACAACACAACTTCTTACATCAATAGGGGGATTTAGGAGTTCCATTCCATTGCTTATCTGACCATATGGCTCCATTAGATCAACCACATTCTGGAGATCTTCTTTCGTCAATGCTAGTCCCAGATGATTCACCAGCATTCTACTCAATTTCTTTGCAGGCTTAGTTTTCTGAACCCATTTAGGAATAAATCTGCTGAAAGTCTACAACATAAGTTTGAGATATAATTAGAAATCCATTGTTATAGATGAATCAGAAACCAGTTAATATAGAATTGGAATTTTCTTTTATGATAATGTCTATCTTCATTATACATGTTTCAGAAGCAATTAATGTAACTAAAACAGACGTAACAAAATAATAGTTGTAGACAACTTAAGAATTCCAAGTGATTCACTATGTTAATGAAACTCTCTACAGATAAAAAAAACTTATATCAAAAACATAAGACTTAGACTTTTTGTTGAATATGTCTCCTACCGCAAACCAGCTACAGTAGCTCAAGAGCTCATCTGGGTCGAGAAATTTGCTCCTAAAGGCACTACCTTCTAAAGCAACTGGAACAAGTTTTAATTCTATAGGTCTTAAAAGAGCGGTCTTCTCGGCAACCTGAAAATTTCAAAAGATGATCAAAGAGAAACAATATGTAATAATAAAGTAATTTTGGTAAATTCATAAATTCATCTAATAAATTGGCTTCTGAGAATTGTGGTTAGCCAGAGATGCATATATAGAAACAAGCAATTTTGGGGATAAGACAAAAAAGACGATCTGCTAATTGGGTGTATTTGTACTGCAAAAAAAAAGTATCATGGTCAGATGAAGGACTGAGCTAGTGTACCAAGATATGCATACTTAGGTCATCTCAAGGAATAATGATTAAACAGAAATCTGTAAATTAACAAACACTTGGAAAGAGTAAAGGTGAAAATTTATTTTAAACAAAAAAATGTGAATTGGAACTAGAAAAAGACGTGAATGTCATCTCAAGAATATCTGCACATTCAGGAATTACCATCTTCCAATCTACATAGTCAACAAGATCCTCATCCATGGACTCTTTTGCAGCCATATGTAAAATCTTCTCCCTTTCTGCTTGAGTCGGTTGCTGAAGATAAAATACCCTATCCATCCGACCAGGCCTTTGTAAAGCTTCATCAATTTGTTTGATGTTTCTAGTTGTCGCCATCAAAACAACCCCATCTTGTTTCTCAAACCTGTACAAGTATAGTGTAGCTAACAGGATGAGACGGATACCAAATAAAAAGAAAGATTATGAGTTGTAAACCAGTAGCATTTAATTTCCTTACAAAACTAAAATTAATGCATTGCAAAAACTTTAATTGGCATTAAGGAAATAAGATGACAACACAGCTCTACAAGTTAACACATTAAGAAATTAAAACAAAAATGAGAGAGAGGAAGAGAGGGAAATAGAACAGAGCCATATATTCCAAAATCACATTGGGTATCAAGGTAAAAACAAGTTAGCCAAGAAAAATATGTTAGTCTATAGGCCATAAACTTTTTGATGTTCAATCTCAATTTTCTCCATGGAGTAGATTTTAGTCTATAGGCCATAAACTTTTGATGTTCAATCTCGATTTTCTCCAAGGAGTAGGTCCAGGAGAAAGTATACAGATTTACCCTTTAAGCATCTCCTCCACCCACAATAAGTAATATCAAGAAGAAAAAGAAACTAAAAATCAAATTGAGAACAGAATAGTTGGTTAACATAAGCAACTAAATACTATTAACTTTATATTCTTCCAATGAGGAATTCCCTATAGAAAAGAAAAATAAGTTTGCATGACATTTGCACGTTATCACCTCAAAATATATCAAGGACTTTGGTCAAGCTGCAAAATACTCAGGGAATTACCCATCAAGTTCCACCAGAAGTTGATTAATGAAGGCCTCGTGATCCTGTTTTTTAGTATGAATGAACTTGCCACGGACACCGGCAAAAAGGTCAAAATCCTCCACAAAGATGATCACAGGTGCCTAGAAGTGACAATTGACAATCAGCAAATATAGAATGAGCATGTTTAATAGATGTACCTGTTTCTCTCATGGAAAAGGAACATTAATTAATTATCAACAATTATGCAGTGAAATTCCAGTTATAACCATTTTTGGAAGAAAAAAAAAATTCAATTCTGTACCTCAAGCTTAAGCCATTTACATACCATCAGCAAAAATTACAGCCTACTGCCAAAGCTAAGGTAACAAAACTCAATACTTTCTAACATAGAACTTCATTAGAACTTGTTGAAAAATGTAGAACAAAAAGGTTTCTAAAGAACAAAGGTAAATTCCAAATGTGCAACATGTTGGCAGACGTTTCTACATTCAAAAGAAGATTTTGAAATGAAATCTTACAAAGACTTAATGAAGACTATTTACTGCACAACAAACACTCTCAGAAAGCTAAATTTTCTCATCCAAACAGACTCAAATAGAAAATTCATCCTTAGCTGTAGCAAAAAGTGATGATATTTCAGCCATCCACTGTTAAATTACCAGTGTTGTAATGCAGGTAATTTTGGAGTTAAACAGGCTAGTTTTCCATGTTATAGTGACATAATATGTAAAATCCTTGTGTCTTTCAGAAAATTCAAAGTCTAAACCAGAAACTTCTCACAAACAGAAATACAAACCCGGCCAGGAAGAAACTACAATTGTGAAACAGAAGCATTCATCATTAAAATTTAGAATAACCAGAAAATTATCATCATTCTCTCCTATCACACTAAATATCCGCAAAGCAATACAGAAACGAAAGGTAAAGAATATGGAACAACCAAATCCCTAGCCGTTTGAAATAGTTCTCTAACATTCGATGCACTTTGGCCAACCCATAATCCAGCCTCCAATTGCTGGGCTTTAACTTTGACAACAGGCACCTTAGCTTCTGCAGCAATAGCCAGTGCTAGAGAAGTCTTTCCTGTTCCTCTCTCACCTACAATGAGAACTCCCTGCAATATAACCTCAAATGTTTTACAAGTTGGCATGACCAAATTAGAAATAAATGTCTACCTGGCAGCAGAAATTAACACTCTTAACACTCAGAAACATCCAAAGTTCAAATTACACTTCCAACAACCACATAAGAGAACCGTAATATGCAGATTAAATCAATCAATGTATTCAATTTAGTTGGAAAACCTTCAGCTGAAAACTACCAAAAATGGTGGAAGGAAATCCCTTGATCCTTAATTATCAAAAAAAAAATCCCTTGATCCTGATCAGCCTCACAATTGTAGTCTCCAATTACACACAATATGACTACCATGCAGCACATACTATCTAAAATTGCACATTGATAAAGCCAAGTTAACCCAATCTAGAAATAACATCCAAGAAATTTGATCCTTATGATTAAGACTTATGAGAAACACTGGAAGTCTTGATGACTGCCAACAAGAAGTGATTGCATAAGCTTATTGCATCACAGCTTAATTCTTAGATAGCAAGTCTGAGATAACCAAAGAAAAGAAGGCACAAGATTAAACAATGACATGCATGAATACAATTTTTACTATTGATAAAGTCAAGAATAACATACCCGAGGTGCACGGGCACCCATCTCCTGGAATGCACTAGGATTTTGTAGAAATGCTACAACTTCACTGATCTCCTCTCTCATAGACTCAATGCTAGCAAAATCCTTCAAAGGTATAGGAGGATTCTTCACCCTCTGGAAAACAGTTCAGGCTATTATAATCCATCTTAACAAACTCATAAATCAGATAGTGCCTATGAAATAATTATGAACCTTCATTCGGTCAAAAGCACTTCTAATAGGGTCGATTCCAGCCTTCTTTTTACGTTTGATTCTCTTGACCTTGTAATTAATGTAGGCTTTCTGCAACATAGCATAAAGAGAGAGAACACTGAGAAACAATCAACTAGAACTATGGTCCTGGAGCAGAAGCACTATTGAGCAACTAAACTCCAAAGCAAAGTTGGTCAAAATATATAAACAAGATCAATGATGTTTTGTTTCTTAGTCAAAGAGAGACCAGTTATGCAGGTAAAAACTGATTCAATGGATCCCACAAATGATCCTGTAAGGCCAACCCAAATCCCAAAACTATAACTGGAGTATTGAATGACAAAGCAAGTGAAATAAGAAACAGAAATTACTGACAGCAGATGAGAAAATATTGTACTACTACAGAATGTTAACAGCAAGAAAGGTAAGCTCGGTATCATTTGGAATGGGTAAGACACCATCGGAAGTCCCAATTCAGCTAGAAACTCATAGAATTGAACTTCGTAAGCAAGATTAAAAAATATAATAAACTTGGAAATCATTCATCTTTAAATTGTCCTTGTGAAAACCTTTCACTTTTGGGACACTCGGAATTGGAATTTTGGCCCTAAAAATGCATATTACGCTGTATGCTGTCAAATGCAATTAGAATTTTGATTCCAAAGAGCTTAAATGGAGCTATTTTTGTTAAAATTCCAATTCTTAAGATGAACATAAAAAACCCAGTTCCTAATAATCTGCTTCTCTGTAAATTATATTCACTAAAACTTACTGTAATTGCAATTGAAATCAATCCAAAACAATTCCAGTTCCAAATTCAGGATGACAAGTTTATAGTAATAAGTTTGGCAAGTCACAGGAAAAAGCAGCAAGAAGAGAATTCGGAGTACAGGAAACCCATAATAAATAAAGATAATGCTAACTAAAGGGAGGAGCAACAAAGTCCACTTTTACAATGAAATCAACCCTGTTGAGAACCAAAGCTTATCTTTACATGTGAAAAGTAAATTTTCCAAGGTTTTGAATTCTAGAAAGAATTAAGAAGACTACCATTGAAGAAAGCCATAATAATACAAATAATGTGAAACAAACAAAATAAGTTTGAGCTATAATTCTCTAAATTTTTACAAATTCCAACTTTCCTAAAAGAAATACAGTGATATCTTATTCAAATTCCATAAAGTATTATGAATTATAGTGATAGCTGCAAAGGGGAGTATATTAATTCAGCTATTTCATCTGCACATTAACATCCACTTAAAGCAATGGGCAACTCATGAAACACTTGAGCTTTATAATAATGTTATAGTTTCACACACATTGGCTACAGAATTAAAAGAATTGCATCCGTTACTTCTCACACATATTTGGTTTAAAATTTCCTTAAAGAACCACAATATCTACACTTTCCTTTGGAGGTAGTAAGTTTTAACTTTCAAGACCTTGATTATAATGTTACAATTTCCACGTCGTTTTTTTCTTGAAACCTAGTAACATCAAGAATCAAAACTATTCACCAAAACCAAAGTAAAGCTCTTCAAAACCGAAGCAGTTATCAATAATATTGGCAATGATCATGAGAAGGAGCAGAACCTTATAGTTTTTACAACACCCAGATTAGGAACAGTTTAAAATATTCAGAACTTGAAAAGGTTATTAAAACCAGAAGAAAGAATGATAAAGTGGTACCACTCTCTGCAACTTCCTCAAGTTTGGATTTTTGCGTAGAGGTCCAAAACCAAGAAGCCTTGGAATTTTTTTCTTCATAAACCGTAATACATGGTACACAATGTATCCGTAGATGAAGGTTCTAATGATGAACCAAAAGTACCACTGAAAGCCATCTCTTTTCCTGGACCTAAAACTCATATCTGCCTCAGATTGCCATCTCAGGTACCATGTTGAGGCAACAGATTGACCAATTTCCTCTGGCCAAGCCATTCCCAGTCTCATCCTTACCTGTACAAGAAGAGGAAGCTTAACACTATTGAAACATACGCATGCAAATATAATCACTTGTGAAACAAGTCATAAGCTTTGAATAATCAGTTACCGGGAAAGGAATGAGCAACTCCACCGTAGGAAAAATTATCACCATCATTATATCATCATTGAGATTTTTAATTTTTTCTAACAACAATTCTCTCCCCGTTGATACGACTCTGTTCTTCCACAACTCATTTAGGCATTGGCAAGAAAGCCTTATCATTAAGAGAAACTGTTGATGGAAATTCAATTCTGAGAAAGGGATCCACATCAGATACACTGCAGTTGGTATACCATTTGCAAGCAATTTCATGTAGAGCCCATCAAAACCTCCAAAATCTTCAAAAAGCATATCAAATTCCTGGAGTAAAACCATTATGATTTATTATTTTTGTAGAATGACCTATTTATATGAAAGAGATGAATTTGACAATATCCTATATAACCTTAACGTCAACATAAAATTCCTTTTCATCTCCCTTCAGTGTCATATACATAGCACCCCAATCATGCCTGATTCGAACGTGTTCCACTAATTTCTTTGATACGACATGTGGAACAGCCAATGGGTCCATTTCCCACCTTTTCTTCTCATCATTGTACCAAGTATTTGCAATCACTCTATCTCGATCCAAAAGAATTCGTTCCTGCAATCAATGTATACCGCATGGTTGATGATTAAATAAAATCAAAATGATATTCAAATATCAACATGTAATAAGACAAATGGCAGAACATAGAGATATACAGAAAAGATAGACTTTCAAATTCACTTTCCTTGCATTGAAAAAAAAAAGAAAGTAAAGTAACAAATATTACGTGGATCCCTTCACCATTTACATTCTTTGACTGATAAAACTAAACCCTGAATCTGCCTCAAGAATATACCTAAAACTTCCAACATCAAGCTATTAATAGAGAACTAAATGTCATGACATAATTCTACACATTTCAAAAGGGAAAAAAAAATATCAATATCACTTGACAAGAAGAAAATTTCAACTATTGAAGGAAATAGAATAAATATCAAGGTAGGAAGAGGTGAGGTTGCAAGAAAGGATTGCAACAGTTTGGCAGCTTATATGCATTCCAGCTTAGATTTTAAAATTTTTCAACGCTTTCTGATGAATAGGCACAGTTCATGTGAGTGCATAATCTAGCTACTTAAAAAGCTTGTGTGGAACTGTCCTGTATAATTAAATGGAAACTAGACTTCAAGGGTCATAACAAAATCGCATGATTCCTTCAAATTTACATTGTTTTTTTAAGTCCCAATGGCACATCAATTAGCTACCTGCTTCTGGGCCACATAGTGTTTACCAAAGTCAACATCCTCCAATAATTTTCTTTTCAGGTCGGCCTTTGATTCTTCACGCCATTTCTTCCAGCCATGGTACAAACGGAGACGTGCAGCCTTAGGAACCACAATTTCTTTATCTCCAAACATCCACTTCAGCTCAACTTCTGGGTAACCCTTCACAACCTCATCTTCTGGAGTTTTTACAACAAAACGCTTTTCATCACCAAACTTCTTCATCTTTTTTCTCATACGAGCCTCTACATCCTTCTGTAGTTTACTCGACTCTCTAAGGCCTAGCTTTATACGTATTGCAAAGTCCATTGAATCTTGATCGAATAGAGGTCCAAGGCCTTCAACATCCACAACAGCTGGCAGAATCTTTTGTTCCAGCAATTTTCTCTGTGCAGTTTCCAATTCTTTTTGAATTTCTACTTTGGAGAGCTTGGTTATTGGCCCTTTTTCAGAACTGCAAGAACAATAAGCATTGGTCACATAATAAGTTTTAGCACAACACTCCTATTATCAACAGTGAGTAAGAAAATGATCTAGAGATAAAGGAACAGCATACAATTCTAATAAAAACACATAAAAATATTGTGCTAAGTATAGAACGGTGAAGCAATATAGTTAAAAACTAACCTTAGTTGCAAGCTTCAAAATATATCACCTGACTAAAAGGAAAAGAAGCAGGTACTGCATGGCTAATGAGTTAGAACAAAAAATTACAAGAGACGAGCTAAAAAATGCTCATAAAGGTGCACACTGCTTGAAGTTCCTACATTTATTCTGACCACACACCAACACTACTTCAAACAAACAAATGCATCCTCACCTTGCATTTCCTACAAGGTCCTATTCCTTCCATGATATTCCCAGAAATGCTTTAGGTCTAACTCATTCAACTATGTGATCTCTATCTATTCACCAGATGCTTTGGTATCTGGTAACCCATTCAAGGATTTCAAGCATATACAACTAAGTGAGATTTGACAAGTATACTGCAATGGTGGTAGCACTAATGCTTTTGGTGTTTAACCTTAGTCTGCCGATTATAACTGCACTACTTCCATGGAAACTAACTCAACAAGCCCACAGGCAAAATTTTGACCAGTACGCTAAAAGCAGAGCAAAAATATTAATCATATAAATAACCATCTTTACACCAGAAATACGATTTCTTTAGTTCGTTTTAGACTGGACCTAATCCTTGTGGACGTCAAAACTCAAACTGTACTGAATTACCACTTACCTAGTCTCCTGTCGCTTCAATTCCTGGCTAAACATCTTCACCAACTCGTCACACTCCCTCTCAATAAAGCAAAGCTCTCTAATCCAAACACTCATTGCCATTGTCTCCCTCCGCAAAATTATATCCTCAATCTGACGAACTCTTTCCCATATCCCACTATACTCTTCCTCCATCACTCTCATTTTCTCCTCCAACTCGTCCATTTTGTCCTTCTCCTCATTTGTCTCTGAATTCTCATACTCTGTCCTCAGCTTCATAGACTCGTCTACCATCTCATCTGCACGATTCATCAAGCTCTCTTTTTCTCTTTTCAACTCCCTCACTTCCTGAAATAACTCTTCCATTATCTCTCCTTGCAACTTCTCCTTTTTTGTTTTCACGGCCTTTAACGCCAACTTAACTTGCTCGAGGGCTCCATTTCCCTTTCTAGCCTCCTCTATGCGCTTCAACAACTTTGAAACCTCCACTAGCAAACTTCGAGTACTATCTGAATACCCATGCCCCTTTGATTCAGATTGTTCATCCAACTCTTCCTTCAATGCAGCTTCACCAAAAACTGGACCAATAAAAGCCTGAGCAGGCAATGAGCTAACTGAAAAGAACCCAATGGCAATGCAACACAAAGTATACACTATAGACGTTGTAATTCCCTTCAGTATGCATCTTTCAGGTTTTGTGACACACCCAATTGAGAAATTCGATTGCTTTTCCTGTTTTGAGCTCGTAGGTGGATCCAAAAAGCGACCGTGGGCATGTTCTGACCTTAAAGCTGCTTTTTGGACACTCCAAACCCGCAAAACCCTCGCTAACGGAGGATTCCTACATGATTTAGAGGTGAATTTCGAGGTTCTCAATCTATATCTGATTGGTGGTGAAGAAAGATTGTGATTTTGAGAGAAATGGAAGAGAGAGGGAGTGAAAACTGAGGCCATGGGCGCTTAGTTAAGTAACAAGGAGCATGCAAAGGAAAGTACGAGGTTGTTGGCCATTGTGGGATTGAGCGAAGACTTGTGAGTGAGAGTTTTTGGTCACTGCTTCTGAGTTTCACTAGAAGATAATTGCAAGACTCACTCGGGCAGTTCCATTCGAGGGTGTGACAGAAGCATGGACGGGATCGAAGGAGATTTTGGTCCGGTTCATGTCCATCCGGTTCTTTTCCCCTCCTTTCCGGTTTGGACTTGCACAAAGGGCAGAACTTTTTTCCTTATAAATCATAATGAAAATAATGGATTTTGGGTCCGTTTTAAAAATGCAACCTTTTTCCTTCTATGAAAACTATGCTATTATGGTGAAACAATTCTTGCTGGAATTTAATGTCCTGAGAGATTACTCAATGTTTGTAAATTGAGTTTAGTTATGATATTTGATATTTAAAAGGTGTAAAATTAATTAATTGTCATATTAACACTTTGGAAAAATAGAATTCACTATAAGTATATTAGTTAAATATAGTGATTATAAACAATTTTCAGGTTTTTTAGTATAACTTTTTTTTTAATATGTAATTGAGATAATTTAAGAGATTATAAAAAGTTAAGAGGTTGCCCAATTATAATTAATGTTCGATTGTTACTGATATTTTAAAAATCGAATTGGACTAGTCGGTTCAACCAAAAATAGTATGAATTAGCTAATTGTCTGGTTCGGTTTCATTTAATAACTTGTATATATAAAAACTAGCTTATTTAACACTGCGTTTGGTTAGCGTCTCCGGTAGCTGGAGACCGAACGGAACAGAAACTGGGGACAGTGAGCTGTTTGGTTTATAGTGGACAGAACAGAGAATCTTATCTCCGTCTCCAGGACAGAGGTGTTTGGTTATAGGGGACAGAGACAGAAAATAGTACAAATGTCGAATATTCCCC
>JAOSBM010000003.1:22567089-22587031 GCA_027568955.1 Erythroxylum tenue
TCATTAATTAGGAGTCAATAAGTGCACAAACAATTAAGAAAATGCGGCCAATTTGTAATATAAACTTGGCTCAATCACCAGCGTGGAATTATTTTCTTCTTCTCAATCATTTGATGGGAATATCTAATATAACTATATGTTTTACGGTAGAATATTTAAAGAGGGAGAAATTTATAGAATGAAGAACATCTTGCTAGTGTTAAGGTAATATTACTTCTTGCAAAAAAGTACCATTTGATGTATGTGAGAGGACTGTAAATTATTTACAACAATAAGTTAAAAAAAGGAAAATAAAGTGGCTCATGATATATCTTTTGGAAATGATGAAGCACCATAAGCACTAGATAAAGGAAAAAGGAAAGCTACTATTGACATAGATTCTTATTTTCCTCGAAGAATTACTTCAGATTCTTAACCTAGTCTAAAAAGTGTTTTGGCTAATAAGGATGTTGTTTTGCGATGTAAAAGAGCATGAGCTAGATGGTTTTATTATTCATGTATTCCTTTAAATGTTTTAAATTCACCATATTTTCAAGAAGCAATAGATGTTATAACAACTTATTATGAGAAGATTTAAAAAGGGAATGTCAGTTAATTGTGCACACATATATAATTCTAGTTAGGAATCAACAGGATGCATTATTATGGTATATGGGTGGACTAATCAAAGACAAAAAACTTTGATTAATTTCTTAGTTTATTGTAATATTGGAACAACTTTAAGTTTGTTGATGCTTTTGATATGGTAAAAGGTGCTAATGCTTTATCTGAATTATTTTCTAAAATTGTCAAGTAGGTTAGACCAAAGAATGTTCTACATTTTGTTACAGATAATGTAGCTAATTATGTATCATCTGAGTACTTATTACAATCAAAGTATGGGCATATTTATTGGTCTTCATAGGCTGCTCATTACATAAATTTTATTTTAAAAGATGTTGGTAGTGTGGACCATATTTCTAGTATTACTTCATGCACATCTAAGATCCCAATTTTTGCATATAATCATATAACAATTTTATCTTGGTTAAGAAAGCAAAAATATTGGGTTGAGATCATGCGTCCTGTTGCTATAAGTCATGGGTCATTAAATAGTGAAAAAGGAAAAGAAGTTTGTGCTATTATTCTAGATCATAAAATTTAGGATGTTTGCTTGATCATTGTGAAGATTGTGGCTTCGCTTACAAGGTTGTTGAGGATTGTTGACTCAGATGAGAAGCCATCTTTGGGGTATATATGTTGAGCAAGTTTTACATAATGTAAAACCCTCAATATTTCGTAAGTATATGAATCATAAACGTGTAGTAATTAAGGTGCCAATCCCACGAGGAATTATCTAAAACTAAATGAACTTAACTTTGTCTAAGATTGTGAAATATGATTTGAGAGAAAATTAAACAATCAAATAAAATTGAGTACTAAACCACTTAAAAATTGAGCTGTCATAATAAAACAAGGGCGATTAAGTATGAAAGTATAGGATTCATTCTATCATCATTTTGCTCCTTTAACCATTTTTATTCAATTTGGTGTCAATCCTAGATTTCCGATGGGTTTTATTATTTTCTCTTAAGACCTAATCATTTAACCCCAATTAATAATTCCTAATTGATAACGAAATTCCATATTTGCAACCTCTTAATTAATAAAAACAATCTAACATTTTTAACTAGTTCTTAAGCAATCTATTAGATAATCGAGTTCTCACACAAGATCTCTATTCTTATGATCATCAATTTGATATTTGCGTGACTTATTTGAACGTTAACTCTCATTATCCAACCTAATTAGATTACTATCGACTCACTCTCTCGATTTATTATCGAAGTATAAGCAAACACAAATATCACAACACCCAAAACATTGTATTGAAATCAAAAGTGTTCAAGTCACAAAATAAGTCCAAAACAAATCCTAATATGAAATTAAAACATCATCAACGTGTATAACATCTTCCAATCCAATTCACACATCAATTTTAATGAAAATAACAAAGGAAAGAAAGAAAAACTTGATTTGGAGCTAAATCTGCAGATCTAGAAAATGTTGGATAGTTGATGCTCCTTTTGATCTTCCTTGGATTAATCTCAATTTGGTAAGATGGAGGCTACTCTTTTTCATTTTTTATGTTCTTAAATAGTTCTTGAGGCTTCTAGGGTTCTTTCTAGGGTTTACCCACTTAATTTGGTTCCAAAATAGCCCCAAAACACTAAAATTACAAAAAGAGTCAAGTGCTCGAAAAGCTGAAATTCGCATTGTCCACGCTCTCTATCACGATCATGACAAGCAAGTCACGACTATGACCTACTTCCATACTTTCAATTCTTCTCTTTTCTTCAATGTTCTATTTCCATACACTCAAACACACATCACACACCTCTTGAAACATAAAATTAAGATCCAAATCATGCTTAAAACCACACAAACACTTAGAATATAAACAAACACTAATAATAACATAATTATAAGCCTATATACATGATAATCGTCTAAGAAATACTCAAAAGCACACTTAAACATCTATCAACACATAGGATAATTTACACCTATCAATATATATGATGGTATGTATAAAGCTCACAAAACAATTATAAATCTTTTTTAAGGGAAGAAGAAATTGTACAAGCCTTATATAGATATTATTAACTAACGATGGAATAAACATCTTCCTCAAAGGATTCACTTAGCAGCTTATTATCTTAATCCTTATTGCTTATACTATGGAGATGCATGTACAAATAATATTATAGGTGGTCTGCTTAATGTGATTGAATGTAAAGATATTTTCTCTATTGAAGGGCAATCATAAGTGATAAATGAAATTAAATTGTACCATGAAGGTTTAGAGAATTTTGCTAAATCATTAGTAAAAAGAGAACTTATGATGAAAAAAATGCAACTTCTTAAGTTTTTATACTTTTAATTCATTCTTTACTTATTAATAATACATATTTTATTTTTATAACTATTAATTTAAAATACAAATGAGTGGTGGAGATTATTCGATAAAAGTGCTCCAACATTAAGAAAACTTGTTATTAGATTACTCAATCAAAGAACTTTTGCATCAGGTTGTGAGCATAATTGAAGCGTTTTTGAACGTATTCATACAAAGAAATCAAATCTTTTGCGACATCGAAGTCTTAATAACCTTGTTTACGTTACTTATAATATGATAATGAAGAACAATTGTTTTATAGTTTTGTTTTTATTTCATTAATTTTATTTTTGTTATTGACTTTATAATTTCTCTATTATGTATTCAAAGCGTTTAGTAAGAAGAGAATGTATGATCTTGTTGATATTGATTATATTGAACATGTTGATTTTTGGATCAAAGAAGAAGAACCATCGCCTGATCTTTATTACAATGAACTTAAAAAGACGATTTATGAAAAAATGCATTTGTCACAATGAATAAATTAAGAACATCTACTAATGGTCAGTTAATATCTTATTTTGATCATATTTAAGTTAAAAGTATAATGTATTACAAATTTACCATTGAGAATAATTTCATACATTACTAATTTTTAATTTATTTGAATGCAATAGAAGAAGTTGATGCAAATACTTTAGATGAAAACGTAGTTTATAGATAGTGTTGGAGAATTTGGAACTTTTGACGATGATGAGACATAACCTCCTTCAGAAATACAATTTTGATTTTTATTGTTATTTTAAGTTTTATATTAGACTCAAATTTATTTATCATTAGTTCATTATATAATAATAGACATTAGTTTATTTTTTATTTTAATAAAATATTTTATTTTTACTTACTCTTATAATTTTTACTTCTTATTTATTATATATCAATTTTATAGTAGTTTAATGCCAATTGAACCTTTAAATCGTAAATCTTTCCTTTGATCGATTCGACGTTCAGTTCGATTTTTAAAACATTGCTTTGTACAATATGAAGACACTATGCTTAATCGACCAAACCAAGCTTGCCTAAATACAATTTTAGGTCAATTGAAGTACACTTAAACTATGGTAATATTTTTTATAAAATTTAGGATAACTCAATCAAAGTTCTTATAAATTGATTGAACACCCCAAAATTAGTTCTTTTTAAGGTTTCATTAAAAAATTGACAATTTTCACAAAAATAAAAGAAGGGATTGATAGACATAGAGAGAGGCAATAAAGGGAGTAGAAAAGGTGATTTCAAGTGAGAGGTAAAGGATTTTCACGTGATTTTAATCAAGGACTAAAACTGGAAGAAGTGATATGAGTAGAAAACTATATGAATCTTTAATAGGGAAGGAACATATAGAAACATTAGTACAAAGAAATAGTGGTAAATATCAATAAGTTTATAGGATGTGTTTTTTTGATTATGTATTCTTAATTGTTGATTTATATGATTTGTAATTGTTTTCATGATTTAGTTCATTAAAATTGAGGGTTAGATTGAAACCGTATATAAGAGTTATGGTAGGTTAGGGATTTTGTAAAATTGATAGGGTTAGAGATTTTAATTCATGACTATAAGTATGCAAGTATGATAAGATGACAATGTAGTCATAATGATATATGTGCTTTTGTAGTTAGGATGTAGTGAACACACTATTGATACATAATAAGTTCTATACAAATTTTTCATTATAGTTTTAATACCTTGCATGTGTTTACTATAATATATATATAATGTAATGTGAGGCGTATGAGGGCCTAATGTAATTTGTATGATTGTATGGTTGTGCTGTAATTTGAAGCTAGTGAGACATATGCTGAATTTTTGTGATTGTGTGGTTATGTGTGGATGATGGTTGGTCGAAGCTTATATCTAGTACTAAGTTAGGGTAAAAACCAATTCATGTATGGATAAAATGTCCAAAGATAGACTAAGGCAAAAATCAATATACCTAAAGCTAAATTAGAGTTAATTTGTAAGCTCTCTTTTGATTGGAATGAAACATTGAAATCTATCATTCGGTACTTCAACTCAGGTCAAAGGGATGAATTAATAATTACGACTTCTTTCCATATGGTGATCTATTATATCTGGCCGGAAAGAAATAGGATAATCTACAATAATAAGGAGCAACACAAATATGAACTTGCCGAGGCAATTGTCAATTTGATTAGAGAGACCATGATAGCCACAAGGAAGCACAGCCAAAAGGAAGCAAGATAACATTAGCCAAGTACTTAGATTGTTATGGTTACTCTGATATTTTATTTGTAATTGTTGTACATTCTGTATAGTGTAGCTTTTTTACTGCTTGTAGGATCCTTAAGGAGGGTCGTGTATAATTTTCTGCTTTGTTACTATATTTCCTTTTAAATTTCCAAAAAAAGGCGAATATTTGACACTTATGCTAGGTAGTTATTAACGCAATTCCACAAGTCTTATTGTCATCTATACACAAATTAAATTCTAAATTTTTATAATCAAAACAAACATAGTATAAGAAACTAGAAATCATTTCTACAAAGAATTACAGTTTGTGAATCATTAAAAGAAATATTTAATAAAATAGGGTTATTTTGATACAAAATTTTGTAATAAATAAAATAGATCAAAATTTACAAATAATAAAAAGAGAATTATCAATAAAACAAAACTTGGTTTATGGTTGTTTTAACCATTGAAACTACGATTGATCATTGATATCGAAAGAAATATATTTCATCAATCACAAATTCAATATGGTATTAAATACATATCTTTTATTATGATTAGTTGGTCGAAGCTTATATATGCTGCTAAGTCAGGGTAAAAAGCAATTCATGTATGGAGAAAATGTCCAAATATAAGCTAAGGCAAAAATCAATATATCTAGAGCTAAATTGGAGCTAATTTATAGCTAGGGTGAATATTTGGTGCTTACCTTAGGCAGTTAATGATGCAAATCCACTATTGTTGTTGTTGTTTATACCCAAATTAAATCATAAATTCCTATAATAAAAACAAATGTAGTATAAAAAGTAGAAATCATTCTCACGAGGAATTATAGTTTATTAACCGTTAAAAAGAAATATTTAATAAAGTGTAAATTACAAAAAAATCTCAAAATTTTCTCAATTTTACAGTACAACTATGAAATTTAAAAAGTCATGCTAAAATATTCAAACTTTTAATTTGTATCATTCTCACGAGGAATTATAGTTTATTAACCGTTAAAAAGAAATATTTAATAAAGTGTAAATTACAAAAAATCTCAAGCTTATCTCAATTTTACAATACAACTCTGAATTTTAAAAAGTCACACTAAAATATTCAAAATTTTAATTTGTAGCAAAAATAGTCTGATGTTAATCTTTTTATTAACAATACTAACATGGCACGTCATGTTAGCTTTTTGTACGCATTACGTGGCTACCATGTCTACAATATTTTCCAACTAGTTAATATTTATTTTATTAAATCTTAAATGTAAACATAAGTTTGCTAAATATTCGAAACCAATTTGGGTATGAATTTATCTGGAGCTCTAATTGCTACTTCCCTTCCTATTCATTGTCGATTGCCATGTTTGTCATTAATTTTTTAGCTCTAATTGCAATTTCTTTAACCCTATTTCTTTTGCTACTTCCCTTCCCGTCCTTGCTCTAGTTTTGTCATGCTTTACTTCCGTCATGACACGTTAGAGTACATTTACTCTAACTTGTTAGATTTTCGACTATAACTGCCTATTCTTCCTTGGTACATTTTGTATTTATGCTTGCTTCCCCATTAATTGTTAAGCTATTGTTGTGGTTACCTAGTTTCTACATGTAATTGTAGGAATTGCTTCATTTGTTCAATGGTTGTTATTAGGCTCAATATTTCGTTCATTTGTTGAATAGTTCTAAACTTACTTTGGCTTATTATTTTCATAAGATAACTTGAAAGTAGTGGAACTACATTATTTTGGCCGCTATATCCATAAGTTTTAATCTTCTCTCTCTTTTGAACTACATTATTTTGGCCCCTATCATTTTACTCTATTTTTTCCTGTGCCTACGCTTCACTCATAATTTTAATTGTTATTATGATCGAGTTTAGACCATATAGGAATATAAGACAACTTCACAAGTAAATGGAAAGAAATGTATTAATATAAAGGATAAAATTTCTTTGCTAATAGCAACTTTGCAATTTGATGTGTTGTGTGTATATAAACATGTATATTTGATGACTCCTACTGTTCTTCTAATTGTTTGTTTATTTTCGATCATATTTATAGTTCATTTGAAGTAAGAGGATGAGCAGGACTTTCAGGAACAAGATATATGTGAACTAGGAATTCTTTTTTAGAGTATTTAGTACTCAACTAGTATTTTATTTGTATATATTGATTTCTCATTCATTTATCCCATTCTTAAATGTGTACATATAAATGTAAAAGGTTAAAAATATAGCAAGTAACAAAAGTTAAATTTGAAGGATGAAAGCCTACAAAGTTGTAGGAAATTAAGTAATCAGGTTTCCAAAGTAACAATTTAACTCTCCAAGTACACTTACAACTTTCTTGAAATAATGTTTTAACCACATTGTTTTAATCATATTTAACTACATCAAATGTATTTTATGAGAAGATGGCTATAAATAAAATATATTTGGCTTTTATTACATCTACACTTAGTATATACTTAATATGGGAAGAGTGTGAAGGCATTGTTATTGTATTCAAGAATGCTAGTTATTGTTGTTTTGACAATTTATCAGAAGTTGAAAGGCAATACTTTTAATTTTGCCAAAAGAAGGCATTATGTTCAAAGGTAAAACAAGATTGGTAATTTTTGTTATTATATTTGGTATATAATATGAATATCATTAGTTTGCGTAAATTTTCAGATTCCCTATATTAATTGTCCCAATTGTAATGGTAAGATGAAGTTACGGATATCAAATATTAAGTCTAATATTGGTCAACATTTTTACCAATTCAATAATACAAGTAATGCCCTTATATTTGTATCAATTCATTATGATTATCTCAATTATAGCTTGTATGATGTTAATGTTATGCAACTGAATAATGATTATTCAAATTGAAGGTGTCTTGTAGGTATGTGGTCTTAGTAAAAGAGTTAAAGTTTTGTTATTGTAAAAAAAATTTCTAGACATCTTTTATACGACAAGTAAGACTTTTATAAATAAGAATCATTATTGCATGCATGATGTGAGTTTATATAACAATTGATATACTTTTCAAAATTCCATATAAGTTTGATATATGTTTTTATTTATATTTTGTAGGTTCCATATGAGTGTTTATCATGGCATCTAAGGCATTTTAACAAACTTTGTTCTTTGGGACAAAGCTTTTGTATTTTTACATTTTATTAGTTTATATTCATGTCACTAGAGCCCTTAGTTACGTACTTTAGGAGCATTTAATGGATTTATGAATATCTATATTTCAAAGTTATTCTTTATTATTCACATTTTGATGCTTTATGATTTGTTAAAATACAATTATGTGATAAGTCCTCCTAGGGTTATCAAGATGCATTATGACACATGCCTCAATTGTTGAAATACCAACACAACTTATCAATTTGCAAAAGACAAATATAACGATCCAATATAATAGACCAAATTGCAAAATACAACGTAATATACAAATTTGTTAAAATTCCAACATAGTATACTAGTTTACAAAAGACAACATAACATACCAATTTGCAAAACATAACACAATATATCAATTTGCAAATAAAAATAAAACATTCCAACATAATATACCAATTGAAAAACATAACACAATACCACTTTGTAAAACAAAAATATATCAATCCAACACAATATACCAATTTGCAAAGTTCAAATCCATATCCAAATCACAGCACAATATTTGAACATGGTTCTTCTTGCTACAGGTTCACCATCATTAACTTGAGATTTTCTTGGAGTTGATTTTGTTTACCCGTACTTTAAATCTCCTTCTGTTTGTGGTAGTTGTTTGAATATTTGTATTTTGAGAAGCTTGAGTTGGTTCAAGCACTTGAAATTAACTTCCACACATCTATAAAACATTATAAACAAATAGTAAACTATTAACAATTATGAATAAATAACAAATAATTAGTCAAAAAATTATAATTTAGTAATAAACTGTAAAATAAGTGTTCCCACTAACTTCTCCAAATGTTACTCCATATCATTGGGTGGCCTATATACATATAAATATTTATGATATGTAAAAAATTTGAGGGAAATTAAAAATTAAGAGTGAATATTCACTCACCGCCTTCCTCTCCCTTCTTAAGATAGGCGCTATAGTGTAGGATTATGTAAATATTGATTGTCTACCTCTTCTTTTTACTCCATGGTCAATATCGAAAGTAGGCGCCTGATTTTTTAATGATCTTCCTTATTTTCATTACATTATAATGTACAATTTGTAAGCATAGTTAGCTTGTATCCAATTATAAATAAATGTATAATTATAAATAAGTATACAATTACCTTAGCAATTTTAGGTTGCCTCGGAGGTTGGTCTTAGTTTTTGGAACCTCTTTTATTGTGACCAACTTCCTAACAAAGTTGCTAACATCTTATGAGTACTCCATCTTTGCTCAACATGTTCGAATTTTGTGGTTCTTTATCTTCATCCCTTCTTCTAGCCTCTTTCAACCTTCCAGGCATCTTCCTAATCGTGGAGGTAATATAGGCTGTAAGTTTTTAGTATTCAGCCAAAATTTTGGACCACTGATGAGTCTTATAGCATACTGATAACTCTTTAAGTAACATTCATGTTTGTAGTATCAACTCGCCCCATCGATATCCTCCCTCTCGTGTGATATACAAGCAAATGCATGTTTAAATGAGATTCTTGTTAAATTCCAAATCCGACATTAACATGTTCTTGCTTGTAAATTAACAATAAACTTATCTACAAAATTTGTTACTTCTAACTTCAAAATTTTGTTTGTCTTGGTCATTCAATGCCTTGCTTCCTATTATGTAGTCTTTACCTTCTTTCTCACCCTTGGACATATACCATCGGTGGATTTTATCATCATATATTTTTTCATGAATTCAAGTCATTAAAGCAATTCGAATATCCTCTAGCATATAGATTAAGTTTTTTGATTGAGCTTTAAAGATGAATCCATTAAATGTCTCTAACATATTGTTGTGAACAATTTAACACTTAGGTCTTGTTTTGACAAATGCTTTCACAAAAGTCTCACAATTCCTTATGTTAAAGTCATCATAAGACTTTTTTGAAACTTTCTTAGATTGATCCATAATTTCCTCAAATTCCACTTCTATTATGCAATTGACGGCTTGCCAAAATAAGCTCATTTATATATGGACTTTATGTAATTTAGACCAATTGACATAAACATGTTAGGCACTTTTTCTATGCTCAGCTTCTGGGAAGGGATTAGTTGCATGATAAAGGGTTAATGTTTAAGATATCTTAGATGGATTCATCACCTAGATACTACTTACTAGATGTTATCTAATTGTAGTCCTTTCTTTATGCCAGTTCATTCTTGTGTTAAACCTTCGCTGAGTTAGTTTAGTTTAGTTTTAAATTAGATCTACAACTTGATTCAACGTTTAGATAATAGAAAAAGGGTTAATATTAGTACTTATAGTCCTCTTGGAATCGACAATACTTACCAGTGCTAGCTAAAGTTATACTATGAACTTGTAGTTTAAAACATATAATATCACATACATCAATATGAAGTTTTAATGACGAGATCTAGTGTAAGAATGGAGGTTGTTTGTGAATCTCATTGTCCCTTTAGGGTTTATACTAGTTGGATTTGAAACAAAAAAAATGTAGTTAAGATATTAGAAAGCAAACATACTTGCAATAAAGTAAAAAGAAACAAACAAGCTAGTAAGAAGTAGATTGCAAAAGAATTCTTACATAAGTTTAGGAGGAAACCGAATTGGCTAATTAGTGAGATGTTAAATGATCTTTAAAGAAAGTATGCATTACAAGTGACTAAATATCAATGTTATAGGGGAAAATGGGAAGCTATTATAATGCTACGAGGATCTATAGAAGGGCATTATGAAATGTTATGGTTTTATGGAAAATAATTGTGATGAACTAATAAAGAAGGTCAATTCATTATCTAAAATGAACTTAATGAAAATTTTGATGGTCAATGTTTAAGAGGGTTAATGTAGGACTTAGTGCATTGAAATATGGTTTCATTGGTGGTTGTAGAAAAATAATAGGGATGGATGGATTTTTTTGATGATTTTTCTTAGAGGTGCATTGTTAGCTACATTTGGTCATGATGGAAACAATTAGATGTACCCTATATGTTGGGATGTTGTTGAGGGAGAGAATTACCAATCTTGACGTTGGTTTTTAAGTCTTCTTGCTCAAGATATAAACATAATTACATAAGTGGGAATTCATTGACTTTTGTAATCGATTAACAAAAGGTGCATTCTTTTGTTTGGATATATGTTTTGAGTTATCATACTTTTTCATATTGTTTATTTGTATATATGTTTTGTATTATCATACTTATATTATAATGTTTTGAGTTTTTTTTTCAAGGCTTAATGGGTGCATTAAAGATTAATGATTATTAGATCATGAAAATTCCTATCTTATGTTAATATATTTCTTAAGACTATTAATAATTAAACTTCAGTTGATTAACTGAAACCTCTTTCTAGCTAAAACCTAAAGATAACGTTACTCGATTTACGAATTTCACTATTAGGTTTGACCCAAATCTAAAGGATTTATTTTAACTTATCTCTAGATTTGCATGCAACTCCTTCCAATTATGATAGATCTATTCATACAAGAGGATTTCTCAATCTCAATCATATGAAACCAAACATTGAACTAATATCCTAGACAAATTAATCCAAGAATATAAATGCATAATTGAATCACAATAAATAAATAGATTAGATTATATTGAATAAAAGATTACATCATACTATCTATCTTGACTTAGGGTTCATCACACCTAGGCACTAAATAAATTAGTTCCTAAACATAGAACACAAAACCAGTATCAAGTATCCTGAAGAACAATTAGAAATAAAAGGATCCATAATCTATATATATGCATGTATTTATATATGTATATACATATAAATATCTCAAATGAAATCTTCTTGAAACTTGGATGAAAGGCTACTCTCTACTCGATTTCTTCAAATAATCTTCATATTTTCCTCATCCTAAGTTTAGAACTGCGTCTTCTCCTCTCTATTTGGTCTCTAATTTGATTCTAATTTCTTCCTTTTTATGTAGACTTCATAACTTCCTTTTAAAGTGTGAAACTATGGTTTATGGAATATACATAATCACTTACACAACTATGTGAGTGATCATGTATCTAAAACTCACCTCAAAATTGTGACTATTCACATTTCCAAAAGCTTACACGGACTACTTACACGGCAATGTATGTGATTGATCCTTTAAGGGTTAAGGTCAATACAAATTTAACAGCAAATACATGATGTAACTATATCTAACACAAGCAAGTATACTTTGATCCCAGAAAGACTGTAATTAGTAGTAGTTACTCTTTTCCTATTATCTAGCCTAATAATCAAATTTTGGTTTTTTAATTAAAAATAAAACTAAATAAATAAACTAAATTAAGATTAAATAATTTTGAAAGGAAAAGTAGAATACAAGGAAAAATCAATATCAAATAATAGTGTCTAGGTAATGAATCCCCCCTAAGAATCTTTAAATTGCTAACCTTTTATTATGCAATTATATTATTGATTATTGGGCTGTGGAAATTCCTATCTTATATTAATAACTCTCTCGAGACTATTAACAACTAATCCATTAGTTGATTAATAGAAATCTTTTTGGTTAGAACCCTTAGGCTTGGAATATCAATGTATGAATTCTGTTGTTAAGTTTAACCCTAATCTGGAGGATTTATGTCAGCCTTGCTCTAGGTTTGCATGCAACACTTTCCAATTATGGTAAATTTATTCATATAAGAGGATTTCTCAATCTCAGTCATATAAAATCAAATCATTTACTAATATTCCAGATATATAAGAACAAGACTAAAACACAGAATTGAACAGTAATAAATCATCCAATATAATTGCATTGAATAAAAGGTTAAAACATATTGTTATCCCAAACTAGGGTTCATCACCCCTAGAAACTAAACACATTTGGTTACTAATAATAGAAAATGAAATCAAAGATAAACATGAAGCAAAACTAATAGAAAACAAAGGAATCATAATTCTAAATCTCCCACTTTCTTTTATTAAGTCTTATTGCAAGTTTGGATTTGATGTAGCTGTCTATCGGATCTCTTGATGTTAAATTCTTGTTTTTCTTATCCCTTAATCAAAATCATCTCCTCTCTAGGTATCTTACATTTAAAAAACTAGGGTTTCTAGGACTTACACAGTCAATTATAGTCATTTAGGTGACCGTGTAGCTCAAAACCTTTAAAATCGTGATTTTACACATTCACAGAGACTTATATAATCACATACACGGTTGTGTAAGTCTAAGATGCTTCAAATCTTTGTTTATGCTAAGATTTCATTAGAATTCTTCTCTGTTTTGTCCATAAAAGCAATTATCACCTACAAATGCACTTAGAGCAAATTAAGTACCAAATATACAACAAAACTATAAAATATCAAGCAAAACAAATGAAATATGGTTATATAATTACATTTAAATATGTATTTATCAAAAATCCTCACACTTAAGCTTTTGCTTGTCCTTAAGCAAATCATAGCCTAAATTGTCAACTTTACAAAAATATATCCCTCCTTATCCTTAACCTGTCCATCTATACTTTAAATCATGAAATCATATTGATCAAATTAACAAACAATTATAGTCAAGTTATGCTAAAACTAACTTCGTAAGCCAATATCACTAGTAATCAAATCAATAATCTTTTCAAAATCAAAAGCATTAATCTTTACACCCTCACCAAGGTTTCACTTAATGCACTCAAGTATTTAGGATGAAAAGTATGAGAACTCTCTAATCAATAAACAGTAGAACTTTTAACCATAAGCTTGCAATATTATCATATCTCCACCACGTATAAGTAAATTAGAAACAAAAATCAAAAGGTCTTTATAAGGTTTTAATGGAACTTAGGTAAGATATGATTGCGATAATATAAAGTTTGATAAAATTGAAAGAAATTTACAACAGACAAGATTACAAGAAACTTGTTCTTTCACAAAATAGGTCCTTCATAACATGAATCCATTGGTACCATCATTCAAACACTTTCCCTTTTTTTTTACAATATTGAGTGTTCATCAGACTTTTCAAAATTCAATTTTCAAACAATCAAGTAATTATAAATACTTTTTGGGTTCAAATTAATAAAAATGCTTCAAGAAAAGATAGGATAAAGGTTAATAATTGTGTTATAATCAATGAAAAACGTTAAGGCTGAAAATTAGTTATTCTTAAGGATAAAGTATGGTAAGATAATTATCAAAGAAGTAAGCTTAAACAAGTGTTAAATCTAAGTGCCTTTATCACTTCAATGCTTCTAATTTAACAATTTTGATCTCAATATGTATAATAAAAGCAAGTTTCAGAATTATTCAACTATGCATGATAACACATATGAATGAATTAAAAGAGCTTATTTTTTTTTGAAATTTTGCTCTTAGGCTCAAAAGCTCACAAAAATAATATGGATATATATGTGTGGATAATATGCAATTTTCATTCAAATTGACTATTTCAATTATTACTAACAATATGACTCAAAAAAACAAATTTATTCTAACTGTCATCCTTTTGCATACTAAATTAAAATCAATATTCAATACTGAAATAAAGTTTTGATGGACAAATTTCAACTAACTCAAGATATCAGTTAATAAAATTTAATAACCAAGATTATAATAAGCTTAAGAGAATCATAATCCCCTTCTTGACACTTAAAATTGTACATTGTCCTCCATGTACACAATATAAGCATAGATTATAACTGAGAAAGTGGAGTTTGGTATTTCCCTAAATAATATGATTTTCTAATTCTGATTTTCATGATTTTAAGACTATCGATTTGATATGATATACTAACATCCTTGCAAAATATAAAGAAAAAGGGATAAAAATGATAAAAGAAAATAAAAATAATGCTAAAGAAAATAAATAAGAAATATGAAAATATAAATAACATAAAATTTAAGATAAAACCTATCCTAATTCATGGTTGCCTTCTATACAGGGCTTGTTTAACGTCATTAGCTAGACGTACCTTGCACGTTACCATCATCATAGGTCTATAATCAGTGACTTGCTTCCACTCGTTTCTCCCCAAAGAAATTTAGTAACTTGTAAATATACCACATACTGCCAGATAATGATGAGAGCATAATTTATCAAATTAATAACTCTAATAGACTCCATTAATGCCCTTTTCAATGACAAATTGTCAATAAAATAAGGGATAACAAAACTCCCTGAATCTACAGTTGACACAAGCAGTTTTTCATGTAGGAAGTGGGAACCCTTTGCACTTAGAGTGGCTTTCAATGACTCATCAGTATTTTCCTGTTCCTTCACTAGTTCTTCCTCACCCACCTTTGACCATTCTTCTTCTTTTTCTTTCTTGACAAAGGTTTCTGGCTTATTTTCTTCCTCAGTTATCTCTTACAACTTCTTTACTTTTGTTTCTTAGATGGAAGCTTCCTCTTTTTCTTCTTCCTGTTTTTTGACAAAGGCTTCCTCCTCTTCTTCTTCTTATACTACCTCTATCATTTGTTCATCATCCTCACCTATAGCAGTAGTTACCTCCTTGCCTTCTTGATATGCAACTTCATTTATGAAATCGACCTTTCTCTCTTCTTCACTATGAGATATTAGTAAGCTTAGATAATATGAGGTATTATGCTCAATTTATTTGGTTGAAGAAAATCTCTCTTCGAATTTACGTTAGCTAGCTTCACTCTTGGAATGACTATAATAATTACTCTCACAAATTTCACAACATGACATGGATAACGGTTGTGCTTCCAAAACATGTTAGGAAAAAACTCTTTTGATATGGTGATGCTACATATTACGATGACATATCATAACCCTCATGAGAATATTGATCGCTCCATCATTCCATTGTGAGTTGTGGCTATAGCAATGAATCATAAATCCTACAATTCTCAAATTCAAAGTCAAAGTAGAGAAGTTCAAAAGATAATTAAACGAGTCACTCAAGAATAAAATAAATACAAAAATAATGGTTAGATTAGTAGAATCTAGGCTTTCCTAATATTATCATCCCTAGCAACGACACTAAAAACTTAATTTATCCTTTAGGGGTTAAGGTCCATATAAATTTAACTGTAAGTACATGACATAGCTATAACTATTATAGGTAAGTATGGATCAATCCCAAGAAGATGGTAACTACTAGTAGTTACCTTTTTTATCATCTAGCCTAAGAATCAATACAAATCAAATAAACTATATTAAGATTAAACATTTTTAAACTTAGGACAAGTAGAATTCGAGGAAAAATCAACATCAAATAATAGTGTATACGTGATGAATCCCCCTAAGAATCTTTGAATTATCAACCTTTTATCATGCAATTATATTATTGATTATTGGACCATGAAAATTCTTATCTTACGTTAATAACTCTCTCGAGACTATTAAAAACTAATCCGTTAGTTAATTAACAGAAATCTTTATAGTTGTAGGATTGCATTATCAATTTATGAAATTTGTTATTAGGTTTGACCCTAATTCAGAGGATTTATGTTGGCCTATCTATAGGTTTACGTGCAACTCCTTCCAATTATGGTAGATGTATTCGTACAAGAGGATTTCTTAATCTCAACCATATGAAATCAAAGCATGCACTAATATTCCAGATATATTAAAATGAGAGTGAAACACATAATTGAATTGCAATAAATCAATCAATATAATTGCTTTGAATACAAGATTAAAACATATTATTTTCCTAAACTAGGGTTCATCACACCTAGACATAAAACATGTTTAGTTACTAATCATAGAAAACGAAATCAAAGATAAACATTAAGATAAAGTAATAGAAAACAAAGGAATCATAGTTCTAAATCTTCCTTTTCCTTCCATTGAATCTCCTTGCAAGTTTGGATTTGATGCAGCTTTTTATCGAATCTTTTGATGCTAACTTTGTGTATTTCTCATCCCTTGGTCAAAATCGTCTCCTCTCTAGGTATCTTTTGTCTAAAAAATGTTGCAAAACTCGTATCTCTCTATTTTGCCTCCGCTCACGTCCTTTTATAGCAAAAACTAGGGTTTCTAGGACATACACAGTCACTTATACGACCTTTTAGTTGACTGTGTAGCTCCAAAAAACCCTTAAAATTATGCTCTTACATGTTCACAGAAACTTACATAATCACATACATGACTATGTAAGTCCAATATGCTTCAAATCTTCGTTTTATGTCACGATTTCATCCAAATTCATCTCCTTTTTGTCCATGAAGGCAATTATCACCTATAAATACACTTGGAGCAAATTAAGTATCAAATATACAACAAAGCTATAAAATATCAAGCAAAACAAATGAAATATGGGTGCATAATTATAGTGAAATATGCATTTATCAATGGGTGTGTATTTTCACACGATCATAAATAACATCTTCGAAGCTTCACACATTTAAAGTAGCTTACATGATCTATGTACACAGCCACGTGTCTCTAAATTTGCTTTAATTTGTTTATTTTTTTGGCTAGCAAATAGGTTTAATCTAAAGAAGCTAGTATGATATTTTAAAACCTTGTAACTTAAAATAGTAGAAATGTGGTTTAAAGTTTCCTTGCATTATTTTATTTTCTTATTTAGATTCTTGTATACCCCAAACCCTCATCTTCACAAATAAAATTGGCTCCTATTTCTTAGTGGAATGAAGCATCTTTCCTTCTGATAATAGAGGGAAAAGGTGGGCCTTTTGCAAGAATTTTCAATATTTATCTACTATTTTCTTTTTGGAATCCTTTGTTCTAGTAAAATCTCCAAGACCTCTTCCTTTTTTTTTTTTACTTTCAATATATCTTTTGTTTCTTTCTTTCGGTATGAAACAATATTCATATTGAAGTTGAGATCTTTTCATTGTGTTTATTCATGTTATCATGATGTTCTCCACTGGTATGATAATCCATTAGTTGGATAAAAAGAAGCCTTAAACTATTGTTTGATGGAGTCAAAATCATTGAATACCTAAAAGGTACTGCTTTAATTTCGATTATCAGAATAAGAAGCCAAAACCATAAATCAATTAGACATAAAAATCCCTTACAGCATCATTAAAGCAAATGGTCTCTTTTTTTGGTAAGTAGTTGAAGCAAAAATGGAAAACTAAATGCAACGACTTCACAACTGGGATATCAAAATCAGAAGCACAACACTATAATATGAGGAAGGAAGTAGAAACACAAAATGTACTGGGTAAGAAATAAACGTACCAAAGAATTGATAGGAGGGAAGTAGCAAAAGAACCATGGTTGAAGCAATCAATGGTGAATATGGCAATTGATGGAAAACGGGAAGGGAACTAGCAATTAAAGCTCTAGATAAATTCGTACCCAAATTAGTTTTGGCTATTTAGCGAAACAAAGTTTACATTTTAAAATTCAATAAAATAAATATTAACTAGCTGGAAAATATTATAAACGTGGCAACCATGTGGTGCGTACAAAAAGCTGACATGGTGTGCCACTTCAACTTTGTTAATAGGAAGGTTAATATTGAGCTATTTTTGCTACAAAGTAAATGTTTGGGTATTTTAGTGTCACCATTTAAACTTCACGCTACTATTGTATATTTGAGATAAGTTTAGAATTCTTTTTGTAATTTACTCTTAATAAATTAAGGGTTATGATGATACAAAATTTTATGATAAAGAAATAGGGTATAAATATTTAAAAAAGAATTATCAATAAAACAAACATAGGGTTATGGTCACTTCCACCATTGAAACTAATTGATCATTGATATAAAAAGAAATACTGTTTCATCAATCCCATATTTAAAATGGTATTAAATACATGTCTTTTCTTAGGATTAATTGATCAAAAATATTTAATTCAATTTACTCTTATTGTTTAACAACCTTAGAAATGATCCAAAATTCAATTAAAAATAGCTTTAAGAAAAGAAAGACCATCAAGGCAATATAATACAACATTTATGGCTGCATTTAATCTAGTTGAATTCTCTTCCTAAAAGTTAATAATCTCTTATGTAGCAATTAAAAACTCCTAGTCACTATAAAGATTAAAGAAATTAGACTTTTACATATTTAATCTAGAAGATGATTATTTTAATCAATAAACTAATCACATGCATTAGAAATCAATACAAAAATCATAAAAACGAAAGTAAAAAAGAATAATTCAATATATGAATAGATGAAACACTTTGTAGTAAAACCCAATCATCTCCTAATTTGCAAAGTTTTGAGGGTTTCGACCCCTTTCAACAAAGATAAAAAAAATTTAAACAAAAATTTCCATAACTACTACTAACATTTAGCGAAGAAAAACACACTAACGTCTAATAAAGGGAAGAGAAGAGAATTTAGCGAAATGCTGGAAAGAAAATATATAAAATTTTGGACTCTCTTTCTCCTGTTGGATCGCGTACGGTCCGAGTATTCACAATACACTGCGGAAAAGACCATACAATAACATGAAGTATAATCAAAAATACCAAGGATATACAAAAATACCTTATTTCCGTGGATAGGTTACTTCTTTTTCAGATTCCAAGACACTACAAACGCGAATGCCCTCTACCGGTATCCACACGAGTATGCACGATCCGGGCTGCGACTGTGGTGTGCTAGCACGTCCTGAAACTCTTTCTGAACGCCGCATGATTTTTCTCTCAGATGGTGGCTAGGGTTTCGTGTTGTAGGAAAATCCCGGTGCATGTAACACTTACATGCGGTGCGAAAAAACAAAAATTTTTGTTCCGGGACCTTCCCGAAAGCCAGGATCCATGTGTCTATACAAAGATCAAA
>JAOSBM010000003.1:22587131-22603458 GCA_027568955.1 Erythroxylum tenue
AATGTAAATCACATTACATAAACGAAATACATGCATATATGAAAGGAATACCTCATAATATATTATTAACAAATCATAATGTTAATACATGAATCACATATTTCCATTGGCCTAGGGCACACTACTAACATCTCCTTCACTTTGGCCTATTTATAGCTACTTTAATCCTATATATTGTTAATATTAAGATCTTGTTGTGATTCTTTGGCTCGGAAGTCATAACTTCATTGATTTTCGTCCAAACTCGGTCAAGATAAGGTTAAACAATTTTTAACATTTTTTTCTTCCAAGTTTGAAATTTAAAAGTTGTTATCTTTACTAAACACGCACACACCTAGTCTTAAAAAATGCTACTTTTAATTATATCCCTCTAACTGCTTTATGGTGTCTTAGTTTGTATAAGCTTTATATTCGCAAAGGATCATCTCAATACAAAAGATAAGCTAATCTTTAAGATAGAATCAATAATTCAATAATCACATTTAACACAAGATAATTAATATTTTAAAGGATTATTTTTAATTATCTTATCACCCACATAGGAATAAATCATAGAGGACAATAAGCATTTATGAGAAAAGCTAAATCAAATTTTTGAGGAATTGAACCATTGATTATAAAGAATCAAAAACTAAGTTCATCAAGTGTTTTAGACACTATAAATAAAGAATCTCTTAATATGTTCTAAAGTTTGGTGAAAAAAAAGGATAAAGCACTCTCAGCTCCTAATATTTTATAACTCAAATATATGTTTGTTGATCATAAATGCCCCCTTTAGATAGGGTGAACTTAAAAAAAATGTGATAAACATCATAATTATAAGAGTGAAAATGATTCATATTTAAATTGAAATATTTAATTTGAATTGGACCTTTAATATTTCTTATTTAGTTAGGAAACCAATCATTAATTATATTTTAGTTAGGGCTTTAGTATAATACTTCAATTAAGATTCCTATTATCACAAAGGGAAGATCACATTTAGGATATTTCTTAATCAGATGGAATTTAATCCAATTACAAGTTCTATTTTAAATAGAAAACTATAAAATTACGATCATATTGACACATTTTGGACATTATAATTAACTAAAGTATAAACCAATTATAATAAGATAAGGACTAAAACACTAAACAAGTAAAGATCCATAAACTTAGCCCTAATAATATAGTTTTATATGCCCAAATCTTCTCCAACCTTAGGTTAGATCTACATTTATATCTTGAATTAGTCTATTCAAAACATCTTTAAGGTTTTTACCCCTTGATCGTGTAATTGGTCCATTAGGAATATATAATGAATCATTTCATTGGTTATTCACGCTCACATCATTCTCCCACTCCTGAAAAGTATTTATCCTTGAATTTTTAGCTTTGGGCATGAAGATACTTTCTTTAGAACCATGGGAATAAGGAAGAGAGTAGAACACTTCACAAACTTCTTTCAATTTAGCAGAGTCTACTTATTTGACCCATTGTTACTCTCTATCATTAAATATCTTCCATATCTGTTTAATTAATAAGATCTTTTACATAACTTTAATTTGAAGCATACCATAACCACCATCATTTTTGGGTGTTAATCCTCCATTAAAAGATATAATAGATTTGAAATTGAATTCTAACATCAGTGATACACTTTGAGTTTACAAGATCAATATATAATATAAATGTGAATGAAGTTACACAATTTTTGATTGGAAAAAAAATATAAAAAATAAAGATAGGTTAAAGTATGTATAAACATTTTTCAGAAGCATGAATACGCATTTGATGAGAAGATAATATTACAATGAGTAATTTATTCATTTAGAAGCAAAGCTTAGATAACAACTGAATTGAACCCATAAGGAATGAAATCCTTTAAACCTAATGGCAAGTTTGGTAACCTTGCCTAAAGAAAGCCAAAACTAGAATAAAAATGTAACTAGTGATTTTAGAGCAAACAAAAGATAGCAACTAATGTGAACACCAAGGAATGAATCCTTAGAATCCAGTAGGAAGTTTGATAACCTAACCCTAAGAGAGCTCTAACCATGATAAAGAAGAAAATATTGATTTTAGAATAAAAAGAATATGGCTATTGATGTGAACCCAAAAAGAATGGATCTTTATAACCCAGTAACAAGTTTGATAACCTAACTTGAAGAAAGCTAAAATCAAAATAAAAAGATAACCAAACTTGATTTAAATTCATGCTCTGATACTAACTAATATTAGCCCTTCTAAGAATATTATCTACAGAACCACAAACCATAATAAAATCATACCAAAAAGATATTTCAGTTTTTTGATTAACTAACCAATTGATTATGACCAATAACTAAGTGCATAAAGTGTTAAGTTTCAAAGTTCAATGAAGAACAAGGATAAAGCACTAATAACTCTTAATATTTTGTAACTCAAATATATGTTTATTGAATACAAACATCCCCTATAAAAGTGATAACCATCTTAGTTGCAAATATTTTCATACTTAAATTGAGACATTAACTACTAATAATATTTAAATTAGAACTAGGATAGTGCTTATTTACCTATTAAACTAACTATCAGTTCTACATTAACTATGACTTTGATATAATACTTTAATTATGAGTCTAAGAATCATGATTCAATTAAGATTTATAATATCACAAGGAAAGTACCACCTTAAGGGCTTTTCTTGATCGAATTGGAATCTAACACTTCCTAATCCAAATAAGAAACTAACAAATTACTACAAAACAATACTAATATGTTTTAGGTTCTATAAGTAAGTAAAGTATATCTAAATTATAATTAAATAAAAACTAGAACATTAAATAAGCAATGATCCATGAAATTAGCCCTAATTTTATAGGCTTATGTATCCAAATCTTCTCCAACTTTATCTTGGATCATGTTAACTGGTACTTGGTTTTCCTTTGATCCAATAATCTTTCTAAAATGGTCGTTGACATGCTTTGAATCATGATCTACATATATGTCATGAATCATCTCATTTAAACTATCTTTTGGCTTTTTACTCCTGGCTATTGTAATTAGTTCACTAAGCATATGCAATGAACCTTTTAATTGACTAATTGTGCTCACATCAGCTAGGCATATGCAGTAGGTCCTTTGATTGGCTAGTTATGCTCATATTATATAGCAGCCCAGACTACCGACTCATAGATATTGTCCGCTTTGGGTTGCCCCTCTAGCCAAGACCCTCATAGTGTTGCTCTTCTCGCACATGGGAAAACGCATCTTAGGGGGAGAGGTATCCATACCCTTATAAGGCGTACTTCGTTCCCCTCTCCAACCGATGTGGGATCTCACAATCCACCGCCTCTTAGGGCCCAGCGTCCCACGTTGGCACAACGGGTCAGGAATCGAATTTGATACCATTTTTAATAGTCCAGACCATCCGCTCATAGATATTGTCTACTTTGGGCTGCCCCTCAGGCTAAAACCCTCACGGTTTTGCTCTTCCCCTTCCTGGAAAAACAAGTCTCTGGGGGAGAGGTATCCATACCCTTATAAGGCATACTTCGTTCTCCTCTCCAACCGATGTGGGATCTCACAATCCACCCCCTTAGGGTCCAGCGTCCTCATTGGCACAATGGTTAGGAATCAACTCTAATACCATTTGTAATAACCCATACCACCTTTCCACAGATATTGTCCGCTTTGGGTTGCTCCTTAGGCCAAGACCTTTACGGTTTTGCTATTCCCGCACTTGGAAAAACGCATCTTAGGGGGAGAGGTATCCATACCCTTATAAGGCGTACTTCGTTCCCCTCTTCAACTGATCTGGGATCTCACAATCCACCCCCTCTTAGGGCCCAGCGTCCCATGCTGACACAACGGGTCGGGAATTGGCTCTGATACCATTTGTAATAGCCTAGACCACCCGTCCACAGATATTGTCTGCTTTGGATTGCCCCTCGGGCCAAAACCCTCAAAGTTTTGCTCTTCCCCCTCCTGAGAAAACACGTTTCTAGGGAAGAGGTATCCATACCCTTATAAAGCGTACTTCATTCTTCTCTCCAATCGATATGAGATCTCATATATTAGGTGTATGGAATTATGTGATTTATATTGAAACCAATGGATGTTTCATGGGGAGTAATTATGATGCGATGCAATTGTATGTTTTTGCATGGTTTGATTCATTAGTTGGCAAGTTTTTAGAGATTATAGGGCCATATACACATATGTGGTAAGGTTTTCATATACACATATGTGGTAAAGTTTTGATCATGTAGTGGTAGAAGATTAAAATTTTTCTTTATTTTATTATTTTTGTTGGTTGATGTCTATTACCCTATTGCAATGATTTTTTAAGTAAGGAGCTAAAAGTAAAGTGAGAGGATGTAGGCAAGTTATAAGAATTGGTTTTATAGAGTTAAATTCAAAGGAGCCCTAGATTGAGAAACATTGTTTAGTTGATATATGAAAGTATGTAGTATTTTTATATTATAAATTTAGTTGGAATGATTTACAGTTTGTTGAAGAGTTATGTTTAGTTTATTTATGGAGAATATTAGATTTAGTTGATATTGGGGTTCCGTAGGTGGTATTTCCTAGTACTGAATTTGAAGCAGTTGTTCAAATTCTAAACAGAACATCGACTCTGACAATTCCATTGCCGTAAACCAAAACAACTGGAAATGTTAAAAAAAAGTAGGCATAAGACGTACAAAGAGTTCACACCCAAAGAAATATAAAAATGAAAGAAAAAGCAAATCTACTGTTTCAATTTCATATATATTAAATTTGCCTTTGAGATTTGATTGGATCTGTTCGATGAGATAATGACCTTTAAAAAAAATAACCATTTCATTCACAAGGAGCAATTTAAAGTGGCTCTTTCTCTCATTCGTTGGAAAGAGGGAATTTCTTAAAATTTGAGAAACTGAGACATCTGGAAACAATATTTTTTATTCATTTCTGCACTCTTTCTTACGCTAGTTATGTATTCTTTCCAAATTCAAGGGCTAAACAATGACTCATGATATTATTAGAGAGGATACGCAGGAACTGATTTATGTATGTGTATGAAATATTATGCACTTTAATATTTTTTATTTATTTAAATAGATGTAAGACAAAAAATATCGAAAGACCTTTTTTGAAAAATAAAATAGAAAGCCAGTATTAAAACATCAACGAAGGGTCTATGTGGATATATTGTCCAAATTGTTATACATATATATATAGCAGGTATGCCACCAAGTCAGCATCTCCCTGGTAGCCTAACTGGCAACAAAATCAAGTCTCTAATAAGGGCCGGTACAAATTTCTATCTTTAATAGCTATAATGGACGGTTTGATGTATGCATTTGATCCATTACTGTCTTTTTCTTCGATTTGTTCAGAATGTCACGAGAGATTCAGTTGGTTCCATCGGTCATTCTGCGAACCTGACAACTATCACTTACTAGTCAATGAAAGTATATATATATATATATATATATAATCATCCTTTTATCAATCATCCTTTTAGCAGCCTCTCATCTTCTTTTGTGTTATCCAAAAATATCCCAAAAGTTATATATGAATGAGGGTTTTAAGTCTTATTTCATTTGATTTTGATAAAATTGATGAGATGTTATGTTTTTATTCTAAAAATGTATTTTGTGAGTGCTTGTTCTCTTGATTGCTACTTTATCTTAAGCCTTTAATGTATATTAACTTTTGGGATATTTTTGGATAACACAAAAGAAGATGAGAGGCTGCTAAAAGGATGATTGATATATTTAATCGATGCTTGCTTGAGGACAAGCATAAGTTCGATGTGGGGAAATTTGATAAGATGTGATTAAATCATATTAATTGGGCTTATCTCTCTTGTCTTGGATTGATTTTGGTGCTTAATTTGTACAATTGATATTTATTTTATTTAAGGAGGTGACAAGTGAAGATTAGACTAAATTTGGTTTGAAATATCTAACTGGAGCATCATTTATCAAAGCTATAAAATTTTGGGGAATATGGAATAAAAGAAGAAAGATTGATGAAATTGATAAGATAATATCACACATAGAGTTATAATCGCTTTAAGAAGTTTAGCCTAATTAGGAGATTTTGTTTTCAGCCATATTATATAAGGATTCTTGTTTATTTCAATCATTGTCTCTAAAATATTTATATACTATAGTTTTGAGAGGGAAGAACAAGCTATTATCTATTTATTTTATTTTCTTTCTTCTATCTTTGGTGTCGAAAGATAATCTTGAGTGGCTAAATCTGAATTTTCTAATTCAAAGGGAATTAAAACTCCAACTGTAACTTTGAGAGTTTTTGTCCTAAATATGGATTTTATTTTAATTCAAGTATTGTTTGGTTATTGTTCTTATATTTCATAAGTAAATAATATTGATTGATATGACAAGTTAATTAAGTTTTGATCATTCTATTACGACTATTACGAGTTCATGATCCGTAATTGTCATGAATAATTGGTAGGTTATTTATGTATTTGCATATTTGACTTATGAGAAATAAGAAAACTAAATTGAATAAATATAGCTATCTTAATTACTTAATTTATAATTTAGCCTCTTTCATTAAGCTTATTAATAATATTTAAATAATATGGAATACTATCATACCCGATCAATTAATGGTAAGTTTTGATTTGAATGTTAAGATTAAATCAATTAGTTTAGGAAAACTGAGACTTATTATAACCATCCTAATAGGTTTCAGACTAAATACTTAAGTTGTGAAAATTTGTTACTTTTAAACCAATTATTAAATTTACAATTGGATAAGATTCTTTCGTTGAGTCAAAGTTAGGTAAATTTACATTTCTACTAGTTTATGCTAAGCAACATGTTGCAATTAAGGGGATAAAAACTCAAGGCGTGATCGATTATTGAAAGTTTTATATGGATGCCTCAACCATGTTTGTTCTAGGGTTATAGTCAGATTAGTTTGAATGCTTGTGAATCCTCTAGGATTGGTTATAGATCATTGCTAAGCATTATCTTAGATAATGATATCAACCTTAACATTGGTAAGGTTAATAGTCTTGGGGCATTAAAGTTAGGGGGTTTATAGAGAGGACCCAACTTGGTTAAGTCATCAATCCTTTTCATTCATTATTATTACTTCACCTAAAATTGATTGATTCTCTTAAATTTATAATATGTCTTAAGGTTTGTGAGAAGTTTGATATACATTGTACCTTCTAATGATTATAGTCCTTTAAGAATTAAACATGGATCCACTTCACCCAAAGAGACTCCTTATTAACATTCATCTTCTAGGACTTTTAACAAGGAGCATTTTGTTAGTTGCTTTAAATGGTGTGATGCCTAAGCTTCCTTTGCCTTTTGGGGTGTAGATCTTTGTTTATTAAATTTTAGTTACTACTGTGTTGTTAATTCCTCTATACTAAAGGAAGTTTTTTTTTAGAATTCTATCAATTGATTTGTCAACTTAAGTGGCAAGTAGAGATTTGAACACTAGTAAACATGAAGATTGTAGAGAATTGCTATGTTTAGTTGATTTCTATTGTTACAATGGCTAACTCTTCTTTGAACTCAAACAAAAAGGGGTTAGCAGACGTTAGAGGAAAGTCTTGTAGCATATCTTAGAATCCCCAGGTACCTAAAGGAAGGCCTTTTGGAAAGATTTGTCAACTTCAACCTTTTGCATTGGCAGTGGAATTTGAAATTAGTATCATACTTTAGTCTCTTATTAATGATTCTATTCATTATCTCAATACAAATGACAAAGAGATAAGGGGATAAAGATTAATTTTTTGAAGATCTTTAGCACCTTTGAATTTCCTGGTGACTTCTTCAATTAATAGGACACTAAATGAAGTTATAGTGACATACTTCCCTGTCCAATATATAAAATGTTTAGGAATTCCAAAAGCTTCCGAAATACATAAGATGAATTGCTAGTTAGCTTGATTGAATGCCTTATTAAAATTAATCTTTATTGATAACTTTTGATTTTTTTCTTTCTGTGATAGTCCTTGAATAAGTGTAATCAAAATATTGTCTCTTATGCACCTCCCATATACAAACGACCTTTAGTTAGAGTTAATAAAATATTTTAGAATTGATTTAAGCCTAAACATGAACATTTTGGTTATGATATTATAAATCAAGTTACAAAAGGAGATAGGTCTGAAATTTTGGAGTAGGGGTTGGTTGGGGACCTTTGGGATGAGGCATATGTATGTGTTATTCGTCTCCTTTAATAGGTTCCCATTATTAAAATTGGCTAAAGATGTGATTTGTACCTTAATATTTCACAAAATGTTTAAGTAAGCTCCTATCAGTATCCATGGTATCAATTTGCACCCTAACATTAGTAAAATAATACTCATTACTCCCTAACGTTACTAAAATAGTACTAAATGGATCCTGAAAGTGGTAACAAAGATAATGGTAGGGGCTTATTTTGACCTTTTAAGAAACCTTTGGTTAACAATCACACATTTAACAAATGTTTAAAGAAATCATTTTCAAGATCACATTAGTTCCTAGTAGGTCTAAATTGCCTAATTGTGACATGAAATAGGCTAAATTTATAATTCATGTACTAAAAGTAGCTAAAAACTTAACTTAATTAGGATTTAAGGTACTACTAGTACCATTTTGAAAATGCAAAGGCGTAACATGATACCATAGATTACGATAAAGGCTAACTTTGACTTTCTAAAAAACATCAAGGGGCAATTCGTACCTTTTGCTTTAAAGAATTCTAAGATTGCCTTTGTCATAATTTCATCATTTAGATGATAAGACTTTTATAAGAAAAGATCATCGATACCATCATAATTTATTTGGGATTATGCTAAATATTCAACATCACTCTATAAGAATGACATAATAGTTGCATCAACTTGTTATTGATTATGGAAGTATGGACGAATTGTTTGAGAACCTACACAGGAGAAGCAAGGTTAGTTTTAATTCCAAAAGGTTTGTTGCAAGTGGCTAAAAGTAAAATCCTTTAGGGCTTCTTAAGAGGAGTATACCACTCTAAAGGAGACATTTATGGACACAATCTTGTTGGTGTTCCTTCTTGCAAGAATAACATTGTAGAAATATTTTGTATTCAAGTCATCACCATCTGTTAAGCTATAAGCTCTTGTTTTTTGCCTGTATAAAAAGTAATGAGCTCTTAAAGCATTGATGTAGTTGGTTATTGCTGTTGCTCCTTTTGCTTTAGTTGATCATTTAACGGTTAAGGTAAAGAAGATCTTAAGTTTGAAAAAGGAGTTGCTTATTAACCTTTACTACTTGATGAGTAGCGTTGAAATTCCTCTTTTGGAGATCTTTAAGTTCTTTTTTGTTCTCCTACAACCTTGTTATACTATTGAAGCTTTTAAAATCATTCACTTCCATTTAGAGACCTCCTAGAATTGAGTCTTAGTTACTTGGCTACTGTGTTTTGAAAACTGGACCAGACCGGTCGGTGGTCCGGTCCGGTTTATGCTTCAAAACTGGTATGTAATTGGATCAGTCTGAACCGGTCAAAACCGATCAATTGACCGGTCCGACCGGTTCGACAATTTTTTTTATATTTTTTATAAATATTTTTAATATTATATATAATTAAATATAATTATTGCATAATTATTACGTCACACCAGTTCGACCGGTAGTTGAATCGGTCGAATCGGTCAAACCGGTGACCAGTAAGACTACCGGTTTGATAACCGATCCGATTTTCAGAACACTACTTGACTATTTAGTTGAGGAACCTAAAGGGGGATGTCTTGGAAAAAGATGGAGAAGTTCTTGGATATTTCTATTAGAGTCATAAAGAGCGTATTAGGGTACAAAAGGGGCTTTTTGCTAGCAGAAAAATGAGTTATCCATTTAGAGTTCAGCATAACCTTATCTAACTTTTTTCCTTTAGAAGCTTACTTCTAATTGATTGTCGCTCCAAGCAAAAAATTGACCCTTATACCTCGAATCAAAGAGTCCCAATTAACTTGAGCAGTTAGGAAAATCTTGGATGTAATTCCTTATACTTACCTATTGACCTTCAACTTCGTTCTTAAATAATTTGCAGTTAAAGTCCACTAGTATCGTCTATGACCCATTGATATTCTTGTTCGAACCTTTTACATAATCTCAAAGTAATATTCTTTGTAAGTTATGATTGGGAATATACACAAATGTAAGGTAAGAGTGTTTGAAAGTTATGATATATTTAATATTTTGGCAATAATTCATAATATTTGATATAGTTTATCCAATTTTTATTGAATTTAAGATAATAAAAAATAGAAGTATAACCAAACATTCATTAAAAATCTTCAAGTCTTCATGCCATTTTCTTTTGATTTTAAGCCAAAAATAAAAAAGCATACATTTTTATTTCGTTTTAAGCTTATATTTATAATCATATCCTTTAAACGTTTTTAATAAAATGCCCAGTTTTAGAGAGCCTCGATAATGACTTAATTTCAATTTCATGTTTCATTCTCTTAATCTTTCAAAGATCATAACAATTTTTTTTTCTGTACCAAAAAAAAAAAACAATTTTTTTTAATTTAAGTTCAATTATAACTTTTATAGCCAAAAAAATCCAGATTCAATGTCAAAAATGTTAAGTGACCGTTTCACCACAATAACTTAAGCTGTTGTGTGAGGCCAACTTAATTGGTTTTATATATTCACTAACACACCGCCTCAAGTGAAAGTCTTTTGGGCTTGAAACTTGCACAAACCTACTCTACCTTGTGCTAAATAATAGGTGGGTGGTAGGATTTGAACTCAGAACTATTTGGTCACAAAGGTTTTGATACCATGTTAAGTGACCGTTTCATCATAATAGCTTAAACTGTTGTGTGAGGCCAACTTAATTAGTTTTATATATTCACTAACAAAAAAAACTCTTTTAGAAATAAATAATTAAAAAGAAAAAAGTTATTTATAAACTAATATTTATTTGTTGTTATTTCATTATTAAATTAAAATTATCTAAATATTCTATGAATAATTATTTTAAAAATTTGATATCATGTATTTTAAAGATATTTTAACTCAACATGTCTTTATTAAACACTTATAGAAATAGTTTTTAAAGGAAAATTTTAAATTTAATTTAAATTAATCATAAGATAAAATAATTTGAAATTATTTATTCTTTTTATCGGGTAAATCAGATTACCGCAATATTTTGACAAAAATAAAAATAAAAAATATTTTTATAAGAAAAAATAAAAACAGAAATCAAAAAATAAAATTTGCATATCCTAACTCCTAAGCCCATTCTCGCGTGTTGTGTTTAGCGCAGCTGCCGTTTTATTTGTGAATAAGACACGAAAATTGCGATAACACCCCTCATGAGTCATTAACAAGACAAGGTCCCAGCCCCACCAATTTGTTTACAAATAATAATAGTTATATGATCCTCTCTCACCAAGTACAGACCAGTGCCCCAACCCAATTTCTGTCTGAAAATACAGATCAATAAGACATTTCATCTTACCCTTCTCTCAACTCGGCTTTTCGACAACCTAGTGAGCGACTCAGGTGAGCCCCGCCCTCAAGTCTTAGCTCTTTCTTAGACCTCATGGGTTTGATTCAAACATTTTGATTTTGGTTTCAACTAAACAATGCTACTTTTGTTTTTGTCTTAGTGTTCTTATTATTTTTTGTACCTTTTTGGGCATAGCAACTTTGTTGTCTGCTAATTGTTCCGTATTTGTGGGTTTTCGTGGGTTTGGTGAGTTAGTGTGTGTGATTATAAGGGTTAATGGTTTTTAGAATTTTTATTTTGCTGGGATTTGAGGTTTTGAAAATAAAAATGCTAGTTTTGTTTAAGATTGGGTTTGAGAGAGAGTGCTTGAAAGCCTAGTGAGAGATGATGTGTTATTAGAGATTGGGATCGGTGATCATATTCTTCAACTGCAAGTTTCTGTTGGCTGTACAGCTTTACGTGAAGTTCACATAATTTGCGTAATCTCATAGAAAGTCTTAGGTTTACAAGCTGCCTCTTTGCTATTTTATGGAGGGACATGTGGGTTTGGCTCTGTAAAAGATGCCATTATGATATGCCCATTTTTGAGCTTTCACTGGTGAATGTTGATTTCTAATTTCTGCGTATTATTGAATGCTGAATGTTTCAAGTATGAATTAAGCTTTTAGCCCCTATTCATTGTCACAGCCAAATAGACTTTTAAGAAAGCTTTAGAGCCCTTGTGAAAGCATTTATTGAATTTATGCTATTATCTTTGTACTTCTGTTTTGTTTTTTATAGATTACATTAATCTACTCATTAGAGTTGTCTGGTTGCTTCTGCAATTGCATCTTTCTTCTTTCATCTTCTTAATATTTTCCTATTAAGAATATATATCTGGTCATTCAACCTCAAAAGTTGAGTCTACTATGACATTTTCAACTTGTTTCTCCTTTTGAGAAATATGAACATGTCCTGAAGTTGAGACTCTTCACCTGGTCACTTTCTTCCCATGGTCCTTGTATTATCTTGTCTTGTTGGTTTTTTGAAATTTTGTGATTTTGTCTGGTTATTAGTCTATATTCCCCAATGTACTTTTTATCTTAACTCATTGTGACATCTCTTCATTGGATAATTATAGTAGCGCTTTGTTATTGTGCAACTTGGTAATTGAGTTCAATTAGTAGACAATAATAATTGTGCATTTTACTGATAGAAAGCTAGTCTTTGGTGACGTTAACAATACTAAAACATTATGGTTAATTTTTGTGCGAAATGAAGAAATGTTAAAGCAATGTGGGAGTCTTTTTTGCTAGCTGCATTTTACAAGTCATTATTTCTTTATGAGTAGTTATGCATACATCAGATAGTTTGCTGCAAAAGGTGTATATACGTATATTTATTTATGCGTATATATATATATATATATATATATATATATATATTCTATTTATTTTTGACACAGATGTGATGGAGGAAAAACTTGAAGATGATGTTGTGGACAGTGCTTCTACCGATTCTTTTCTTGTTGATTCGGATGATGATGAACCATCTATTTCAGGACACGATGACGAGATACATCCGGAGGTTACTCACTAGGAATCATTGCTTCTTTGTTTCTTCTTCATTCTAATTTGTGATTTAAAGTTATAAAATAGTAGATGAAGATGGATTTGGTTGTACTGAGATACGTAAACTAGGACCCAATTGTTAGTGTGCCCATCCAAATTGTGCCTACCAAATCTGAACTTCGGAAGGACAAGAGTGGAAAGGTTTTATGTTAAGGAGTAGGCTTGGCTTCTGACCTAGTTTCAACGATAACACACACCGTGGATTTAAAAGCTAGAACCCCTTGCTATTGTGTTGATTAATCGTTTTGATTTTTGTAGTGACAATAGAATGGCAGTAGTTAAGAGTGTAAAATCCTATTGTCTAGTTGATGGACAAACTCTAAATGCATATAAGGCCTTAAAGGCATCACAAATTTCAGATTCTCTAATATCAATTTTTTAGTAACTCATGTTTATGATAATTGATGTTATGTAGTAGCATTGTTATCATTTTGCAGGAACCTCTGACTGAGCAAGAAATGGAAGAGCTGATATCCGAGTTCTTGGAAGTCGAGAGTAAGGTAGTATAAGTTTTAACTTGAATTTGGTCTTGAGGTTGGTGCTTTATTTTAGAAATTTCTCTCTCTCTCTCTCTCTCTCTCTCTCTCTCTCATATTTTAGGCTACAGAAGCTCAAGAAGCCCTTGAAAAGGAGTCACTCGCTAAAGTAGAGGGTGAAGTAAGAGAGGAGTTGGCACAAACACTTTGTGGTTTTGATGTTAGTTCTTAATGCCTTTGTCAATTCACACTCCTCCTCTCCCTATATTGCTTGTCTAATCACACCGCTCTTCTCTCCCCATCTTTCTCTTGGTTGGTATTATATTTATATCCTTGTAGCTCGAGGGAGCAGTTGCAGATGAGATGGCTAATTTTAGGGAGGAATGGGAGAACGTGCTTGACGAGCTTGAGACTGAGAGTGCTCACTTGTTGGTCTGCTTCTTCTTTCAATTTGAGTAAAACTCCTTAGTTCTTTATACGCATGTAACATGTCTAGATGATACTGCTTCTGCACAATTATTATTTAAATTTACATTCTTGTTTTTGTAAATATAAAAGGTTCTTGTCATGCAATATTTGGTTATTGCTAGTTTAAGACAATCAAAGTGTAAAAGAATAGCGGGTGAAGTGAATATAAAAGAAGAGGGAAGAAGGAAGAACCTCAAGATACAATAATTCAAATACTAGAGTTGATTTATAGCTTTAGATGGTGTTGAAATCATATTTTCCATATTGGTCATACTACTACATGTGCTACTAAGTAATTGCATATAGTTTTCTTGATATGGGAGATGGATGCTGATTATTACATTCTCCTCTACTTGAATACTTGTCATCTCACCATAGATTAGTTTAGATTTCAAACTAGTCCAAAGTTTGGAGTGTTGCTTAAAACTATAAAAATGGGTTAACTCTTAACTCTCGAAGAATTAACGAAACTAAGAATAACATTTTGTAAATACCTTACACGAAATTCAAGGATCATCCTCAGATCGATTCAAAAGCATCTATATAGACAAAGACTTTGATATTGAAATTCAAGTAACTAAGAATAACATTTTGTAAACACCTTACACGAAATTCAAGGATCATCCTAAGATCGATTCAAAAGCATCGACGTAGACAAAGACTTTGATATTGAAATTCACTTTGCTGTAGGCTTTAAGTTTTTTCTTCCCACTAGAAATTTGAAAATTTAAGAGAATCCTGTTACTTGTATCTCGATTTTTGTTGCCTTTCTTCCTTTTGATGCAGCCCAATTAAAATAACATCTTTTGATCCTTTTGCTAAAGTGTACTAGATAGTGTTAACTTGGAAGCTTTGTTAATTGTTTTCTTCATTATTTTTTGAATTATCAGCAGAATGTAATTAGTATTTTAGTTTGATAGTTTCATTTTTTTCCATGTTTGATAGTTGCTTGTACTATTAGGTTTACCATGTTTTCTTTGATGGTTTGGTATTGCTCCTTTTTTTTTTTTTTCTGTAATTCTTTTTTTACATAATCCTTTTCTTATTTCAACATATGTAGAATCGTTTGTGTATGATTTAATTTCTCATAGACTGACCTTTTAATTTCTCTTGGATTTTGAAAATCATTTCTTTTGTAAAGGTATTTTTTCAATTAAACAAAAATATACAAAATGTATAAATAGAAAGCTCTCCTTTTTTTTTGTGTGAGTTCTCTTTTTGTTTCTTGTGCTTATCTTGTTCTAATAAGACTAAAGAAATAAGAAAGTAAAATTTGAAATAAATACTAAAACTTTGTAATTTGTATAAACTATCTTTTTACTTATTTACTTATTTTTTCATTGGGAAATATGGTTGAGCGGACTAATACGACTACAGTTTTTTTTCAATAGAATGGAAAGGAGTTTATAGCTCCCATGTTAGATGGACTTTGTGAGAAACATGCTTGTATTGTCCTCTTGATTTATTTCTGTTGTTTCTCTTAACAGGAACAACTTGATGGTTGTGGTGTTGACCTGTCAAGTCTTTATAAGTGGATTGAGAGCCAAGCTCCCAATGGTTGCTGCACTGAAGCTTGGAAAAAAAGGGTTCACTGGATAGGGTCTCAAGTCACAAGTGAAGTTACACAAACAGTAGCTGATGCTGAAAAATATCTTGAAATCCATAGACCTATAAGAAGGTATACAATTTTCTTCTTTTGGATGTAACATTTCTAGTATGAAGTTAAAAGGTATACAATTTTCTCCTTTTGGCATGTAACATTTCTAGTCTGAAGTTAACTCAAATGAAAATATGATATGGTTATAGACGACATGGAAAATTATTGGAGGAAGGTGCTAGTGGATTTCTACAGAAGAAACTTGAAGTTGACAGAAGTAAGGAGGCTATAGTGGAAAATGGAGATATAGATTGGGCCTCTCTGAAGAAACTATTCTCTGGCGGTTCTTCTAAGGATGCTCTTTCATTTGGCTGCAAACATTGGGCTTCGGTTTATCTGGCCAACACTCCTCAAGAAGCTGCAATGATGGGCCTAAAGTTTCCTGGGGTTAATGAGGTGAATTAAGTTATTTTGTTGCTTTACTAATTTCTTCATGCTTTGTAGCTTGACTTCTTATTATTATTTCTGAAACTAGAGGGTATAGAAAATATCTGAAGAAAACCCACTTTATTCCTCTGATTATTTGTAATTTATACATGAGTATAATCTATTCTAATACTACTAAACTATTGGATTTTTAGTATATACTAACTTATCCTATCTATAGTATATCTTATCTACTAGAAGATAAACTTATCTCCTAGAAGATAATCTCCTAAGCTAACTAAACTTATCTAAGATAATTA
>JAOSBM010000003.1:22604956-22624983 GCA_027568955.1 Erythroxylum tenue
GATCTTTTAGATTAGATAGCAGTATCTTGTAGATATATAGTATCCTAGGATTATATTTCCATATCTGTACAGATTTTCCTAGCCTATTTTGTAAACCTATTCATGTATACATATAATGCAGTCTCTAATAAAAGAGATATAGAGAAAATAAGCTCCGATTCACACTAAGTCACTTACCATAGTATCTCTAGGAGTCGGTTCCTGGTCCAATGATTGGCCTTGTTGAGGAGCGTTAGGCCTTCGAGAATACACTAAGGTTGGTTTTTTGGGATTTGGTTCTCCCATTAAATTGGGCTGGACAGTTTCAGGTTCAATGGTAGGTGTTTGCGGGTTTTGTGGGAAGGTTTGTGAGATTGGAAGTGATATGCTTGGGTCCCAATAAATCTCTTCATTGGATGTCTCCCTCTGAAGAGAGGTATTGGTGAAGTATGGTTGTTTTTCGTACAAAGGACATCATATGAAACAAAGAATTTGTTTGTAGAAGGTGAGAAACACTTATAACCCTTTTGAGTGGGAGAGTACCCAATAAACACACATTTAATAGCTTGTTGGTCAAGTTTGCTTCTATTGGGTTGATTGTTGTGTACGAAAATAGTACACCCAAAGACTTTAGGAGGAAGAGAATTAAGGAGCTTAATGTGAGGAAATTGTTCTAGAGGAACACCTAATGGGGTTCGAATTGAAGGAAGACGATTTATCAAGTATGAGGCAATTAGAATGGCTTCTCCCCAATAGGAATTTGGAACAAAGTTGGTAAACATCATAGATCGGGCTACCTCTAAAAGATGACGACTTTTTCTCTCCGTTATCGCATTTTGTTATGGGGTATAAGCACAAGAGCTTTGGTGAATGAGCCCATTAGATATTGAATAAAATCAGTTGAAAAATATTCTCTCCTGTTGTTTGTACCTACTACTTGAATAGAGGTCTGGAATATATTTTGGATGTGTTTGTGGAATTGTTTAAAGATATGATAGGCTTTAGACTTGTCTTTCATTAGATATACCCAACATACCCTTGTATGATCATCAATGAAACTGATAAACCAACAAGTATCGGTTAGACTTGTAACTCTAGCGGGACCCCAAGGTATGTATGAGTGTATGAGATAAGTATTTTTGCTTTGTTTTGCAAGGACACATTGCTCACAATATAAAGAAATTTGATCTTTATTGATGAAAAGGTTTGGATATGAGATTTTCAAATATGGGAAATTGGGAAGACCAAGGCGTTGATGCCATAACATAACATCAGAATTTGACGTAACTGAAAAGGAAATCCTATGTGGTGATTTGGATTCAGTAGGAGTACTCTTTCCTGCGAATTAGTAAAGTCCATCTTTCTCTTTAGCACTGCCAATCATCTTCCCCGAACGCCAGTCCTGAAATTCACAATGAGATGGAAAGAACGTCACAATACAGTCCATGTCCTTGGTTAATTGACTGATAGATAGTAGATTATAAGTTAATTTAGGCACATAGAGAACAATATTTAATGTCAGTTTTGGCAAACAAACTCTCCCTTGACCAATAGTTGGTGACCCTTTCCATCCACGACCCAAACATTAATTTTCTGGTTACATGGCTCATATTTTTCAAAGACATTCAAAGACCCAGTCATTTGGTCTGATGCACGTGTGTCTACAATCCAGAGATTTGACTTAGGGACTTTGATAATAATGATTGACACAGGTTACCTTTATGCACTAGTGTTGCAGTAGAGGTTTGTTGGTCATGTGAGTCTTTCTCGGTTGTGATTTTTGTTTGATTTAAAAGTTGATGGAGTAGTTCAATCTGCTGGGGGGATAGGTTTAGCCCTGTGGATTTGCTGATATTAGATTTTGCTACATGTGCTGCTCCACTTTTTTGCTGAACTCTTTGGCTTTTAGGTTTCCGATTTGGTGGTTTCCCATGTAATTTCCAGCAGGTCTCAGGGGTGTGGTAGGGCTTATCACAATGGTCACACCACTGCTTGTTCTTGGTTTCTTGCTCTCGGGTTTTGTAAGTAGACTCCTTTCGAGAGTTTGTCACTAAAGCTGAGCCTTGAGAGGTTTGTTCAGAAGTGTGTGAGGTAAGCATGACCTTTTTCCTACTCTCTTCCCCATGCACCTCAGCAAAAGTTTCTCGGATTGATGGCAATGGTTTTAAACCAAGTAACCTTCCTCGTACTTAATCAAGTCCAACATTAAGTCTCTGCAAGAAATCAAAAACTCTCTCCTTCTCCAATAATTTTTCATACTTCTCGGCATTAGCACAATACTCCCAATTTACTGCATAAAATAGATCTTGGTAACTGACATATTACCTAGTTGAGTATTTCTGATTTTTGACCTGATTTCAAAGCTTTGAGAAGTGTTTTCCAAATCAGAATATATTTCTTGCACAATCTCCCAGATTTCTCTTGCAGTTTTGAAGAATAGGTAGGTTCTTCCTATTTTTGGCTCCATTGAATTTATAAGCCAAGCCATGACAATAGAATTCTCAACTTCCCAAGCACCGTAAGTGACTGTTGTTTCGTGTGGTTGAGGAATTGCCCCTGTTACATATCCAACCTTGCCTCTTCCTTTGATCACGAGCATGACTGATTGGGACCATTCTCGGAAATTCGTTCCATTTAATCTATGTTGCGTGATTTGCAACGAAAGATTATCAATAGAATGAGATGGACTTTGGGCTGAAGGTATTACTTAACTAGGTGTTTGGGATGAGGTTTGGGACTCATCAAAGGAACCGAAGGTTGGTTGAACTCCAGCCATGATGTGGCTGGAAAAATTAGGCTACCAAAATCGGTAGCTCTGATACCATGAAACAAGAGGGTATAGAAAATATCAGAAGAAAACCCACTTTATTTCTCTAATTATATGTAATTTATACATGAGTATAATCTATTCTAATACTACTAAACTACTGGATTTTTAGTATATACTAACTTATTCTATCTATAGTATATGTTATTTTATCTACTAGAAGATAAACTTACCTCCTAGAAGATAATCTCCTAAGCTAACTAAACTTATCTAAGATAATTATCCAACAATTTCCTTTGCCACAGATGATAAGTTTCATTTAAACAATCAATTAGCATGTAAATTCATTTGCGTAATATTCTGTTTTATTTGTTCTTAGCTGCTAGTGCTTCTACATGCTTTGTTGGTTTAGGCTTGTAGTTCTTGTTCCCCTATTTTTGATGGTGATCGAACTTTTGGAGAAGAAAGATTTCTTTGGTTGTAGAGTAAATGGTGCATGTGGTAGATCTGTTTTTTTCTTTTTCAACAATTAGGCAGATCAATAAAAGAACTTAAAATTTTGGTCTACAGTTCCCGTGGCTTCTATTACTCTCATTTCCCCCTTTATCTTATACTTGGTTTGCATTGTGCTTCAATTGTTTTGTTTATATTCTGTAGTTTTTCATGTTATTGTTTGTCAGGTTGAGGAGATTGAAGATATTGATAGTAATCCCAGTGATCCATTTATTGCTGATGCCATAGCCAATGAAAAAGAATTAATACTTTCTGATGAACAGAAGAAAAATTATCGGAAGGTTTGTGCATTCTTGTGTTGCATCGCATAATTGTATTTAACTTCAAGAGGCAATTTGCATTGTTTCCCACTTTGTCCATAGTTCTTACACTGTGATAATGGTGGCTTCGGAGATTACTGAACTGTTTTTCTAGAATTTCAGTGTATGGATTTGTGCATGCAATCCTTACCTTAATGTGAGGAAGAGCCTTTGATGAAGACCTCTGCAGTTGGACTTCATGTTGTGCTTGGTTACTAATATATAAGTCATACAGCTTTTCTGAATTGTGTTTGATATCCAAGTCTTTTGCTTTTAGTGGACAGAGTAGATTGTCAAGACTTTGGAATACTCTAGCTTTTCTGCGGTTTTGAAATGAATGGTTACTGTGGTTCATCCTTTTTCTATTTTACATATGCTTTTCTTGTAATTGTGATAGAACCATCTGTCGTCTCTCTGATTTGTCTATATATTTGATAAGTTTCTATTATATAATTTTATGAGAAAATATCAGAAAATATGCTTAATATGACATCAGCCACTAGAAAATCCATTACTTTCCACTTCTTGAAGGATTCATTCTTTGACCACTTCCACTTGAGCATATATGCTTAAATATCGCCTTTTCGAAAACAATGAGATTTATCAGGCAACATGTTTACTTTCTTTTTAACTGCTAAATGATTTTGTTTTCTGACAATCTGGAATGTTGAAAGGTCAAAGAGGAAGATGATGCAAAAATTGATCAAAAGCTTCAACGTCATTTGAAACAGAGGAGACGCCGTAAAAGATCTAAGGAGGTAAAAGCATCACAATTTATTTATTTGTCTTATGAATTTATAATTTCCAAATTTCTGTGACATAGGCTTTAGCCATTTCAGTGGTCTAATCGTAAAAAACATTCAAAGTTTTGATAAACTTTCAGTTTTTTTATCAGTGTCTTATATGACCTAATAAAGCAATTTTGTTGGTACTATAAAGCCGATTAAAATGTTTAGTCTTATTGGGGACTGAAAATCATCTCCTCTCCAATTATTATTATTTCAATGATGTGTCTGTTGTTTCAGGTTATTTCTGTGGTCAGAATATTGCAACAATGCATTTGGTTTCTTCATGTTCCTTTTTGATGATTTCCTTCTTACTTCCTGGTGTGTGATTCAGGAAGCATTGGGTTCATCAGATTTGAGTACAAAAAGCAATATAGATGAGCTACTAACTTTGGATAACCAAGGTGGGCATACTCATAGGGAGAAAACTCATGAAGACGGAAAAGATATGCCTAACAATGACAGTGAGGTCGCAAGCGAGAGACTGAAGGATATACCTGAAGGTTCTGAAACTTCTCATAACTTAGACGTTGAAAAACCAACGAGTAACAACAGTTCAGTGTTTCCCGAGTCTTCTTTGCCTGACTTCGCTGAATCCAAAAGGTCCAAGCGTCAAAGTGACAATCAAGAACCTGATTTTGATAGCAAGAGGGTTCGAACTGTTATTATAGATAGTGATGAAGAAGCTGATGGTGCAAAATGTGAATTAGCTGATGATGCCATTAAACTGGAGGATCAATCAACTGTGGATGGCAAAGTCGGGGATCCTCATATCTATTCATCTTTTTCAAAAGGTCTAAGTGAGAAGTTCCACTGTACTGCTTGTAATAAAGTTGCTGTTAAGGTGCATGCTCATCCACTTTTGAGAGTAATTATTTGCAAGGAATGCAAAGACTTAATTGAGGACAAAGTGCATGTGAAGGTATGGAATCTGTATTATTGATAAGTCTATTAAATTCTCGATATAATCAATTTAGATAATTATGACCCGGTGAATTGTCATTATGCATTTATGAGATAGAAATGTCTTTTACTTGACTTTTAAGTAAAAAGGGAAACATCTTTGAGAATACCAATTGGATTGGAAGATGGTGAAAATATGACAAAATGCAAAAATATTAGTAGAGTAGAAAATGACAACTGTAAGTCCATAGTTTCTCAAGCTAGATGGTCTTAGAACATGTAAAGATTAGAAAAGAAAAAATGATCATGGTTACATAAAATCCTTAATTAAGGATTTTATCTTTTTGTGTTTCTATTAGATTTTGTTTTGGTCAAATTATACTGTCATTAAACTTTCTGATTGCATTAAATCATTTCAAATATGTGCAAGTTATGCTTCAGAATGTTCTCTGTTCAACTCTATCTCAAAAGTTGCAACAAAGTTGGAGCATGTTGGTATGCGTATTGCAACCAGATTATTGTCAGTGAATTCAAGAGCTTGAATTGGGCTCAGTAAATACTGTGCAAGAAATCCACTTTAGATGGATTATTTTTCATTCAGGGTTATTTTGCCACTATTTATGATTTTATCTGTGTTGTTAAAGTGGGGCATAACTTGTCCTCATAACTTCTGTTATGTTCTTACTTTTTTTATTAAAGTGCATCTAGTTAAATCTCTCTTGCCCCGGTTCTATAGGTGTTACGAACCTTTACAAGGTTGAAATTGTACCCCTCATTGTTTGGTCATACTCTACACAGTCTGAGAGGGTTCAGAATGTCTCTAAACCAAACTTTTAAATCTAACATGTTGATCCTCTAAATTATAACACTAGTAGCATTCATGGTCAAAATGTTTGTTGAGGAATGACTTAACTTTTGATCCCTATTCTTCTGTTTCAATGTTGGAGATTTCATTGAATTTATTGTTACAGGATCTTGACTGTTCTGAGTGCTATTGCACATGGTGTGGCCAAAGCGATGACTTAGTAAGTTGCAAGTCATGTGAAAAATTATTCTGTACCACTTGTGTGACGAGAAATGTTGGCGAAGAATGCTTGTCTATCATCAAAGCTTCTGGGTGGCAATGCTGTTGTTGCTCTCCAAATTTGCTACAAAAGTTGACTTCAGACTTGGAAAAAGCAATTGGATCTGTGGATAAAATGGTTATGAGTTCTGATAGTGATTCAGAAAGCTCAGATGCAGATGTCACTGTTGCAAGCAGGTAAAAGTTATACTTCTTTTGAAACTGAGATTTTTATCCATAATTTAGTGTCTCCTTCCTTTTATATGAATTCCAAAGTCCAATTTGGACATACTTTTCTGCTAATTCCATCTTTTTCTTAGTAGTGCTTTCATGGGCTAATTTCTGATTCATTATCCGATGAAGAGTTGCAAATAGTCTTCCTTTCAAGATAATTATGAAAATTTTCTCACTTTTTTCTAATCAGCTTTAAGAGAAAGAAGAAAAAGAAGAAGATTCGGAGGATTCTTGATGATGCGGAATTAGGAGAAGAGACGAGAAGGAAAATTGCAATAGAAAAGGTGCCCAAGTATGGATATTCTGTCATATTCAATTTTTTCATCGAATTATTTCTTACATAGCTATCTGATATAGGAACGCCAAGAACGTTTGAAGTCCCTACAGGGACAGTTTTCCAACAAATCCACATTGATGAGCTCTGTAAACTGCAATGACAACTTACCTGAAGGTCCTACTGTTGAAGTTCTTGGTGATGCTACAAGTGGCTATATAGTGAATGTTGTGAGAGAGAAAGGTGAAGAAGCTGTTAGGATTCCTCCTAGCATATCAGCTAAATTGAAAGTTCACCAGGTTATTCTTTTTTCACTTAAAACAGTATTCTTGTTTTGTCTAGTGCAGTCATCTAGTTATCTAGTCTTGTTGAGATAGCTGCCTGCTTCTTGTGGCACAACTGAAATTATATTGCTTGATTGATTAGTTCTCTTGCTCCATCCAAGTTGGTATTCTTTTCTAATTGTATGCATACTCGCATTCAATGACTTGCTAATTTGCATAGTTATGTAAATTAGGAGCATCCAGGTGCAGAGATTCAGAGCGTTCATAGTGAATCATTTTTTAAAATGCATTAACAGTTAAATATGCTTTGATAGTAATACTGTATTTTTTGTTTGGTCAACAAACTGTAGTTACATTCATTACTTTAATGGGATTTTATATTTCAGGTGGCTGGGATAAGATTTTTGTGGGAAAACATTATACAAACTATTGGAAAAGTCAGGTCTGGTGACAGAGGTCTTGGTTGCATTTTAGCTCACACCATGGGCCTTGGAAAAACTTTTCAGGTATTTATTTGATGCATTTGGATGGAAAGGAGGACAGGCCTAAAAATCGAGATTTACCCTTTTGGTCACTATGGGATAGAGTTGCTTTTCTTGAGTCCATTTTGAAGTTTAGCATTTGCAGCTCTTCAGTGTTCTCTTGCTAGTCATTATTTTTGGCTGAAATTACATTTTTCTCTTTTTCTTGGTTTTTTTTTCTTGCTAGTTAAACTATTTCTTTAAATGAGTCTTCAAGGTATTTCCTGTAAAGTTCAGTCTTGTGCTTCAAGTTGTTTTTATTACAGAGAGACATGTGATTGTTTGCATCAGCTCCTTGGTGTTTTTACATCAGAGAAGAACAAAGTTTCCACGCAAAAGTACATTTAGATTTCATTTTCATCAGTATCACATTAAAAACTAAAATGTTGCTAGATCACAAACTACGAAATTCTAGGTGAGTTCATTTTGCCAGCCTTGAAAAATGTCAGAAAGCTTTCTGAAGTTTACTGTCTGCTGATATTTCTCTTCTCTTCTATATCTAATTTTCAATCTTTTGAAAGAATGCTTTATTTTTAAATGTTTCTGAATTGGTCTTCTGACTTTTTTAGTATGATAAATGTAGTTTGCCTGACTTCTTACAATGGATCTGCAGGTGATAGCTTTCCTTTATACTGCTATGAGAAGCATAGATTTGGGCTTAAGAACTGCACTTATAGTTACCCCTGTAAATGTGCTTCATAATTGGCGGCGAGAATTCATGAAGTGGAGGCCTTCTGAAGTAAAGGCCCTTCGAGTGTTTATGCTGGAAGATGTATCGAGGTATTGTGTTTTCATGGTTGTTCTTGTGTAGATGAACTTCCCACTGTCTCTGAATTTGAGCTAACAAAACAAACGTGTGATGAACTTAGATGTCTTGGTATTCTTTTTTCCATAAAATTGAATCATTCTAACTCTTGTGAGCTTTTTGTCTCTAGGTTCATCAAATAATAATTGCCAATTTGTACTGTATGTTACATGTTTCCGGTTCATGTAAAGTAACCTTTCTTGTTCTCTTGGAGGTTATTGCATACAGATCATTAAAACCAACGCAGAAAAGGTGTAAATTGAACTCTGTTTCTTCTTCTCTGAAACAAATTTGATGAGAAAAGAGAAGGCTCAAAGTTAATTGGTTAAACAGTCCCTTTGAAACTGTTGACTTATAGATTATTCAATTATCATTCTAGAAAACTTATTTTAATTTTGGTATCACTCTTTACTCTATTAAATCTTGAGTTTGATTGCTTCAGGGAGAGGAGAGCAGAGTTGCTTCGGAAGTGGAGAACTAAGGGTGGTGTATTTTTAATTGGCTATACTGCTTTCCGAAATTTATCCCTTGGAAAAAATGTGAAGGACAAAAACATGGCTAGAGAAATATGCATTGCATTGCAGGTAACTTTTGTTGCTCTTGGAGTTGCTTTCTAGAATATTACTTGCAGGCATTTGAAGTTGTCTATGGTGCATATTTTTAATTGTTATTAAAATTTGTTACGTGGCTGCTTTTTGTTATCTATAACTTGGTTCCGTATACAATTTCATTTGGTGATATTTTATGGGAGTTATGCATTAATGTGTATGCTGGTATCTGCTGCTTGTCTATGTACACAGCTGTTATGTGCTGCTTGTCTATGTACACACATGTATAATATGTACAAACAGGTAGATTATTAATAGTCATACACATGCGCCGCAGTAGTGAAAGTTTATTTGATAAGAAACTATTAAACTGATAGACTAAGCTTTTGCTGAATGATTCTTGATTCGACATCAGAGTCAGGTTAAAATCCTTTGACCTTATAGCATGACTAATACCATAACATTGTCCACATTTTGCATATTGACTTCCTTTTAGCGACCTACAATGTTTGATCTTTTTCCCTTCCGTTGAAGATTGAATTTTTACCAACTTAACTAGTCCAAACCAACATTCGTATTTTTACACAGTTCCAGGCATCAGTCACACATTATTAACGAGTTCCAAAGGTGTTTATATTTTGTTCAACAAATAAGAAGCTCATTTCTCTTCAATCCATACTCATCTTTAGGGGTGTGATACAATGTCAAAATGATCTTCCTATATTGTCTATTGATTACCAAAATCAGAATTAATAAAAGTATCTGTAATTACAATAATATGATTGTAAATCAATTTATTATTTTCTTATACCTATCTCATTCATCCCTATAATTAGGGACTGTATATACTTCACCAGATAATAGTTTCTCCACAGCAGCCCAAGTGAATATTCGTTTGGTTGGTACTTGAAATTGGTCCCCAAGCTGTAATGATATTGGCTTTCTAATGCATTTATATTTGTAGTTTCCTTGTTGGGATTGGTTGATTGTTTAATCTCCTTCATCACTTGACCATGGGAAGGGATAAGTATCCAGTTATGATCAGGGGCATTTGTCTTGATCTGCTTTTATCTTTCAAATCTTACATCTCAACTCTTCAATTCTGTCTGCCTCTTAAACAACCTCCTTATCTTCCATGAATCCTTGAATCAAGCTTTAGGTCTAATATTCACTATAAAATCTGCTATTATTAGGATGGACCTGATATACTTGTTTGCGATGAAGCACATATGATTAAAAACACCAGGGCTGATACAACCCAAGCATTGAAACAAGTCAAATGCCAGAGGAGGATCGCGTTAACTGGATCACCTCTCCAGAATAATTTGATGGAGTATTATTGCGTAAGTTTTGGATAAACAGAGAGATTTGTCTAAGATTTCAACTTAATTTTATAGTTGTTATTTTGTTCTCTACTCAATATAAAGATTCTTATGTATTTCGATTGAAAACAGATGGTTGATTTTGTCAGAGAAGGTTTTCTTGGTAGCAGCCATGAATTTAGAAACCGGCAAGGCTTCTTCTCTTACATTACCCTACTTTCTATTTTCTCTGTACTTTTTATTCACAATATCCAACTTTCTTGTGTGTAGATTCCAAAATCCTATAGAGAATGGACAACATACTAACTCGACTGCTGATGATGTAAAAATTATGAACCAAAGGTCTCATATCCTCTATGAGCAATTAAAAGGATTTGTCCAGAGAATGGACATGAGTGTGGTGAAGAAGGACCTTCCACCTAAAACTGTCTTTGTAATAGCTGTAAAGCTCTCTCTGTTGCAGAGAAAGTTGTACAAGAGATTCCTTGATGTTCATGGATTCACAAATGACAAGTTTTCAACCGAAAAGATCAAGAAGAGTTTTTTTGCTGGCTACCAGGCATTGGCTCAGGTTTGCTTTGTTATGCTTCCTGAGCTCCTTAGCTTATCATGATGTTGGAATCGGTGAAAAGCTTTTGGCTTCACTTACATCATTTTTATTGTTGGAAGAGTTCCTGGAAATTTAATATGCTTGAATTTTGAGTTAACAAGTTGGAAATTGAGCTAAAGTTCCTTTCAGATGTATAGTTCATTCATCTCATTCTTTTGACAAAATTGTCTTCTTTTCCTGTGTATTCTTGTTTTCGTTACATGCATTTTTGTGTTTTATTAGATATGGAATCATCCTGGAATTTTGCATCTGAGAAAAGATAGAGATTATGTCAGTCGGGAAGATACTATAGAGAATTTCCTTGCAGACGACAGCTCTAGCGAGGAGAATATTGATTGCAATATGAATATTGGAGGTACTCCATTTTCCTTACTATGTTTTCTTCCTTATTAATTTTTGTCATATTGGCTGACATATTGATTGACTGGTTATGTTTCTTTTGCTGGCTAATCTGACAATGCTGCAGTATCAAAATCTTATGTTCTCTAATTCCAATATATTTTGGGTATATAATATTTTTTTTTATGCAACTCCTTTTGATGTTTAGCCTATCATGTTAATTTGTGCTTTGTACTAAAACTGCAAGCTGTTTTATGATGCTGTCCAAATAAGATTAATCTGTCTGGATGCATGTTTTAGTAACTGATCATGCTGTATTTCGTGTCTTGGAATTGCATTTACTTTCTTGTTATCATCACATCTGATATGTATTGACATTTTTTGATCTATGAAAAGCAAGAATCAAAACACAACCAAATGCTAGATGCTAAAAAATCAATATGGTAATCCTTTGAGTTTTGCTTTTACTGACTTCTTAAACAATCATCAATGTCCATTTTCAGCTGTAAGACAAGCAAACAAGACTTATGAATGTGTCTTTTAATTTGGTTAGACAAAGTACAACAAACATACAAACCTAACTAGGACTTGGCGATAAATCCTTTTACTGGTTTGGGTACATTTAAGTAGATACCCTAGCATTTTCTCCCTAGCTAGTCTTCACTGGAGCTAGCATTCAGAGCATTTTATCACTCTTTGTACTTTCAATCTCTTGCTCGCTTTGCATCTTTTTATGTGTCTGCTACTTAATGATTCTGTTTTTTTCCCCTCTTTTTTTTTTCAATAGAGAGGCCGGGGAGCACCAACAATTACATGCAAGGAAAAAGTGAAAATGGCTTTTTTCAAAAGGTATGATGGTGTATGAATGTTGCTGATCAATTTGATTTCAGAATTATTTATAGTGCTGAGATTGGCCCCCAGCAAAGTCCTTAGTTATCATACAACAACTTGGTATTTCACTTCTGCAATTCTGTCATGGTTTCGTTCCTTTTATATGAACTGTGCTTATACCCACAGTTTGCCTGACTACTTTTATGACATCTGTAATTTGCTACTTGACACTTTGTTGGAACTTAAACTATTAAATGTAGATACACAAACAATTTAATACAACTATTTAGATTTATGAACGTTAACTTCTCTAAGAGTTTGTAGTTAATAAGGTTTAACTTGCTCAGTTGTTCAAATTACTTTGTGCATATGTTAAATTTTGATAGGTTGAATTGGTGTCAGGTGTTGACATTAAATTGTTCCTTTTTTGTCAGCATACAGAAATAATATTCTAGCTAATTTTTTTCAGTTATATATATTGAAGTTTGTGTTTTATCCCACCTTTTTAATGCGCTGATCCTGTTACCTTTTGTCTTTCCAGAATTGGTGGAATGATCTCCTTAATGCAAAAAACTACAAAGAGATTGATTACAGTGGAAAAATGGTACTACTACTTGACATTTTAACCATGTCTGCCGATGTGGGAGACAAGATATTGGTTTTCAGCCAGAGCATACCAACTTTAGATCTCATAGAAGTGTACCTTTCACGATTACCCCGACGTGGTAAGTTAGGAAAGTTCTGGAGGAAAGGAAAAGACTGGTATAGGTGAGTATTAGTGCTGAACCTTTTATAATTTGACAGCTTTCTTGCATCCTATATCATATTGATGTGTGTATGAGATGCTCTCTTTTCAAATTAAAAATTTGAATCCGATTTACTCCCTTTTGCGTTCATTTGTCAAAGGCTAGATGGAAGAACAGCGGGCTCTGAAAGGCAAGTTTTGGTCGAGAAGTTCAATGATCCTGAGAATCAAAGGGTCAAATGTACTCTGATCTCAACCAGAGCTGGATCTCTAGGGATAAATCTTCATGCTGCTAACCGTGTAATCATTGTTGATGGTTCTTGGAACCCAACATATGATCTTCAGGCCATATATCGGGCTTGGAGGTTGATTCTTTACTTGTTACCTTATTCTTATCTGGAAAATGAATTGTTTGCCTTTTGGTTCCTGGTAAATAAAATGATTCTTTTGCTTTGACCTGATATGAATTTCATTCAATTTTTTTAGGTATGGCCAGAAAAAGCCTGTGTTTGCATATAGATTGATGGCTCATGCAACTATGGAAGAAAAAATCTATAAGCGTCAGGTATCAAGAATACCAAATTGCAGTATTAAGTTGCTTCTCTATCTGTCAAGGAATGTTGATGGAAAGATTGGCTTTTGACAGGTGACAAAGGAGGGGCTTGCTGCAAGGGTGGTGGATAGGCAACAAATACATAGAACAATCTCTAGAGAAGAAATGTTGCATCTGTTTGAATTTGGTGATGATGACAATTCTGATACACAGACTGGACTCATCCAACAGGATAAACGAACAGAGAGCCATGATTTGACATGCCAACCTGGAAATTCATTGAAACATAAGTTACCTCTTTCTCAAGGAGGCTGCTCTTCTGACAAGTTAATGGAGAAGTTAATAGGAAAACATTACCCAAGGTAGGTTCTTTTTGCTCTTCTATTTACCTGGATCAGACTAGTATTAGGAGGTGCAGTGCGTCACGATTAGGGAAAAAAATTGTCATGGAATTTAAGCAAGATTTTCTAGAGCTATAGCTGCTTGCTTTTTCAGTTCTGAAGACACCATGTATAAAAACTTCTGAAACGTACAGTATTTGGTGCATTATTCTTCATTTTAGGTGGATTGCCAATTACCATGAACATGAGACCCTTTTGCAAGAGAATGAAGAGGAAAAGCTGACAAAGGAAGAGCAAGACATGGCTTGGGAAGTGTACCGGAAATCTTTGGAATGGGAAGAAGTACAACGAGTTCCCATTGATGAATCTACATTTGGGCAGAAGCCACCGATGCCAGACATTCCCCTCTCTGCACCCAATATAAGTAAGCCACCAGCAGCAAGTGACGTGCCTCGTGCTCCTGATACTTCTACTGATGCACATGGGCAGAGCATCTTAAGGAATCGCTTTGTGCAGCGCAAGTGTACAAATCTTTCTCACTTACTGACCCTTCGAAGTCAGGGAACAAAGGTTGGTTGCTCTACTGTCTGTGGGGAGTGTGCTCAGGAGATAAGGCGGGAGAGCTGAACGGGGACGGGTGCGTTGAAGGAAGCCATTAACATTTTTTGTTCATTTTAAGTTATAACTTTGTTCATTGGCAATTGTAAAGAGTCGTAGCTGCAACTTCTCTTTGTTTTAGGTCGTGTATATTTTTGAGAGGCCACTGTGCCTGGAGCGATCTTAGGTGAAGTACTGTAGACATAATTTTAAGTGTATGTAAATTCGGGTTCATACGTTAATTGCACTGCACACTTTCTTTTTGATAGAAGGGAAATACGAATTAAATTTCCGATACCATTCTTTTGGATGCATTATGGTCAAAAGGGAAACTGAGGGAACTTGCAGGCAGCAACAAAATGTACAATTACGAACACCATTTTAGATAATGTGGAATCTCTCTTGGAAGATGCTAAATGCCACTCATTTTTGCAGCTGAACTGAGACATCACTGTGAATATACTAAAATCTTTGTTAATACTAAAAAGAATTCCATTTCTGTCATGCCAATTCATATCTAACGTTGCCAAGGGATGCATCATTGTGCATTCTCCTGCTCGAACAAAATATTGCTGGTTACACAACCTGAATAGGGAAAGTTGTCTCATCCTGCTGGAGTCCATCTTGTCTGCTCTGTCCGACTAACTAAAGTACACTACAGTGTCCTCTTCATCCAGTTTGGTTATGGCAACATGTAGAAGACGACCAAGTGGTAATAAAATGGGTTTGTACCAAGTGGTAATAAATGGGTTTGTACGTGCTAGCATATCTCGTCTCCAATCCAGTTTTCTTTTTCTTTTGGTCCAGTAGGCCCCTCCTCACCATAAAGCTCAGTTGGGAACAAGTCAAAGATATTCTCCAACGAAAATCGAAGAAACAATGGAAGATGATCAATTATCTTCTCTATTTCAGCACGGCCGTCATAGACTATAGTAGGACCCCACTCTCTCATATATTGCAACCAACAGGGTTCTGCAACAACTCCATCACCAAGATACTCTGCAGCAATAAGCTGATATTTGCTGCTTGAATCCACATAATATTTGCTTCGAGCAGCATCATTTCTCACTCCAACTCCAAGCTTTGTTGATCCTTGAAGGTAAGTACCAGCATGCGGGAAACTCGCATGTCCATGTTTTGATGAATAGACAACTGCTCTATTACCTTCTATGAACTCCAAGGCTGAAGCATTCACCCATTGACCACCACTATGCTGTGAGAAGAATACTTGCCATAGCTCTCCTGTAAAGTTGCTAACACGAAGGGTGAAGTGTTCCCAGTCACCCACGTGTTCTCCTATCTTGTTCATTTGTATACTCATTATCCCAATTTTAATGGTGGCTGGTCCATTAAAGGGACAGAACAGCCACATTGCAATATCAGTAAAAGTTCCTCCCAAAGCTGGTTTTACATGAACATATAGCTCACCGCTCTCTAGGTCTCCTCTTTTCATAAAATTTCGTGCATCATCTTTTGTTGGAAAATCTATCCAATACTCTCCATCATTTTCCCCTCCACTTGGCAAGTTTGAGCCCCTATAGTCAATTGATTCACCCTTCTGTTTGCCTTCTTGGTATAGAAGTGCTCCATTTTTGAAGAACCACTCAACTGATGAGGGCATATAAACTTCATCTGGATGGAAGAATACAGTTGGGCCATATTGCTTGATTAAGGCATGAATCTGGTCAAGATTAGGCATTGATGGTAATTTGTTCTGAAGATTCTTCAAACACGCAGTATCAAGCAATGGTCCTTCTGAGCTCAAATCTGTGCTGCAATAGAATGTACCAATTGAAACACCTTTTGCATACAAGCCCATCCTGCAGGGCTTTGTGTTCCACACCTGAAATAGCTGTTCAGAAGATTTTGAATCCACCGAAGTTATCAGATCAGAAGTTTCACATCTTTCAGTCAGATCTGCTCGAACACATCGAACATGCTCTACATCAGGCTCCTCTGGGCTGTTGGTGACTATTATGCCCATGGCCTTATAACCTGCAGGTGGGTTTGGCTGCCAAAAGTAACCACCACCTTCATACTGCAAATCGGTACACCAAATCATTGTATATTTAAGGGGTTTTGCAAGAGCTGGAGAATCTGATTTGAATTCCTTGATATAGTCACCTTCAAGCTTGTTGGTGTTTGAATCACGAGCGACAAGAACATAACCTCTCAAAGGTCGATCGTTTGGTTGACAGTAGTAACCTAGACAATAGAATCCCACAGGGTACCCAACAGGTCTGTAAAAGGTGACTCCTTCTGTCTTCCCTCGCAATATTTTGCAGCTCCAAGCAATTTCAAATTGGGTTACTTGGATTACTTCTATTTGTCCAAGGTTTATTCTTGCACTAGCAAATTCCTGACCTGAAGATGTAAGGGCCGAACATTCCTAAGCAAACTGATCAAATCATGCTCTTGGAAACAATAGGAATGAAAAGATAAAAACATTAGCAGATGCATTATCAAGAGAATACTTAGTCAATCGAAATAGTGCCTCATCCATGGCAACGTTGCTGGACAAGTTTTAGTAACTGTATTTCATAAAGAACAAACAAGAAATGACATTAAACGGTTTTGGAAGACCATAGAAATCCATAAGGTCATGTTCCATGACAAGATAAAAGGAGTTTTAAGTTCCCATCAAGAATCCTGAGTGATACTAGGGTCAAAGTAAGGTAGAACTAGTGTTGCCAGCTAACGAAAAGACTCCAAAGGGCTATTCGTCACCTTAAAAGGGCTCTATCAAAATTACAACTAAATTTTGAGAGCAGTGATGATACTTGATCTGGGAGCTTAAATTATTGGCAGACTTACATAGATGGACATCATTTGTAGGTACAAAATTAGATATGGTCAGTGACAGTTGTTTACTAAGTTCACCTCTGGTTTCTACTATTTCCAAGGCGATGATATACCAAATATTGGAAAAGTAGGAAAAAAACTTGGTGAAAATTTGAAAATCCAGTCATCTTATACGATCAAAGCAGATTTAATAATCAGCTTTGAGATATCAGAATCTCCAGAGATCCTAAAAACATTTGTGCACATATTAGAGAGGATAAGATATGCACAATTGTCTTGATCATTAGCATCCCAAACCGCGCCCAGAAACAAGGTAAATCCATTTCTAATCCATCCAGTCCAATTTTATCACTAACTAAACACCCAAAATCTTGAATAACATCATGAACTCGAAATACCCATAACAAGAAAAATCAAACATGGGATGAAACATGGACAGTGAAAGATAAACACACCGGGAGGCCAATCAGGAAAAGGTGAAGGCAAAGAGAAAGGTTCCGGGTGAAGCTCAGGCAAGTACAAGTCAGGAACTTGATTGCAGCAAAACCACTCACAACCAAACATCTTTACTAGAGTCTTCTGCTAAACAAACTGTTCAAGAATCCAAAACCCAGAAACTATTTCCTGCAAAAGATTTGATCTTTAGCCCCTTCTAATAAGGAAACCAATCCAAGGCACCCCCTTTCTTTCCCTCTCTCTCTGACGATATTCTTTTTATCAGTTCATTGTGTGTGTAAAATAAGCAGTAAGAACTCTTCAATTAAGATGGTGCCTCCCTGGACAGTTGGTGGAGGGAGAGAGGGAGCAGTTGAAGTGAAGATCAAGACACTCCTACTTCCTTGTAAATGAGGAAATTAAATTGGTTAGTTCTTGGGACTTCAGAGCAGTGGTTAGTTTGGGCTTTTTCAGTCCCACCTTGTTATGATGGGACCCATTGGTGCCTCACCATCTTTTAATTTTTGTTTTCAAAGAATATTACTTTCTTGTGTTTAGCTCTGGCCATTTGATTTCAATCATTAGTAAATTATGTAACAATTCTGTGCAGTTTTGACGTAATTAGGTTAGAGGGGATGAAATCGCCTGTTTATTCTCCGTGTGCCATCCCTGTGTCATCCACAAGGGGATGGAAGAGAGGATCTCTGCCCAAGCTAGAGAGGGTGGAAGTGGAACTCCATTGTTCTGCATGTTAAAAATTTTATAACATAAGTATGATCAAAGCACGTGTGGGCGGGTGTGCTTGAATCCATACGTACGCGTTTGTCCTCGAACCGTCGTCATTCAATATGCAATGCCATGTCTACAATTAACACGGGTGTGCTTGAATCCACACATGCGCGTTTGTCCTCGAACCATCGTCATTCAATCTATATATGGTCGTAGAATTTTACAGTCATCTACATGATCATGTTTACTATTAACACGGCGGTGTGCAACCCTCGTACGGGCTTGTCCTCTAAAAATAATTTCAACTCATCAGTTTCTGTCTTGAATCCATCTTAACTTCGTTCCTTTTGTTTCATAAAGATTGCTAAGACCTCCAAAGGTCATATTAGTGGGGTATTAATCAAATAAACATGTCTAAAATCCCATAATTGAAAGAAGCATGAAGATGAAGATGAATGAAGGAAGTAGAAAGGAAAAGGGGAAGAAAAGAAAGGTAAAAAAGGCTGGTAGTTAAAAAAAGGAAGAAAAGTAGGGGAAGAGGAGTGGAAATAGATGGTGTCGGGGAAAAAGGAAAGGGATGTATGTTCAGTAGTATAGATAACAATCCGTAACAGGAAAAAATAAGGTGGATTCTTGTGGTGCTTGTTGACAACTCAAAATCAACACATGGGCTGCTGCATCAACGTTGACAACTCAAAATCCTCAAAGAGGAAGCATATATGCTGTAGCTGCACAATAATTTTGAGCTACTCGTCCAGATGTTGCATAATTAGGCTGTCACCAATTTCAATTCAATTCTCGATTCATTGGCCTAAAGATTGAGAATTAATGAAAATTGATACGTAAACACATTAAAATCTTCCTCCGAGAATGTTTTTTGGTTAATAACATAAAATGATCAGTAGTTGAACTTGCATGCTGGGCATTCCTTCCTATCTCTTGTTGAAAGTTCACATAAACTAAAGTGCTGGTCATGCCATTATCAGAAACAAAAACAATGAAAGTGATGATGCAAAGATATTGGCAGACTTCTTTCATGGATAATCTTAATTATGCCCAAGTCAAGAGAGTTAACGTAATCCATGATCAATTTAATTAGTTGTTATCACCTAACATTTTCTAATAGGTAATGCCTTTTCAGAACAATTTGAGTATGATTTCCACTGAATTACACTTGGGTGCATTCGTAGAATATGACTCGTATAGAGTCTTCGTCAACCTAATTTACCCAATACAAATCAAACACTAGCGTTGTTTATCATGCTGCCAAAAATGGTCATCATCGACTTTAAAGCAACAGGCACATGTGGTGTGGTGGGGTACTAATTAATCAAAATAATTAAAGGCGCCCCATTCGACTTTTAAGATAGAATAGTGCACGAAACAAAATTTTATAGGTCACAAGACTTGTATGATTGTCGCAACAGTCTTGGTCATGATAGGATGGCTGCAAAATGTTTTTGTGGACGACATATATCCACAGCAAAGTTGGTCGAAGAAACCCATACGACTCTAGGCGATTTATATTCCGAACTTCCAAATTAAAAGAATAAAATAGCAATTTTTTAAAATTAAAATTGAGCTTGAATTATTCAGGTTTAGACTTATCCAAAACTTAGGGTGCGTTTACTTTCAGAAAACAGTTTTTTGTTTTCTATCTTGATTTTTTGTATATATTTTCAATTTTTATTTTCAGTGAAAAATTGTCGAAAACATGTTTACTAATTAATATTGAAAAAATTATTTTC
>JAOSBM010000003.1:22629913-22641037 GCA_027568955.1 Erythroxylum tenue
ACATATAAAAAGGGTAAAGATTGAAAGGAACATTTAGATCGATCATGTACAAAGGAAGTGTAAGTCTAAGTGCATTTGGACACACATGAAATATGAACTGGGAATGAGCTTAATATGTGATTTAGAACATACACCCGGGATTGTTATTAAGCATGCATTGTACATAGCCATATAACTATTTGGGCATAAATGAGTCTTAACGGGTGTGAATTGTGTTTTGCATATATGGGCTGTGCAGGTCAAGTGTCCGCATTCAAACGTTCCAAAATTGGGAAGAAAATGTTATTGTGGAGCGTACTGTGAGTAGACCTAGATGGTCTCACTTCATTGTTTGCTTTATTTAAATTTTGTATACATTGATCTCTGTATAATGAATGTGATTGATTGTGTTTGAATTCCGGACAGAAGGTCCGATGATTGTGATTATTGATCTGAATTATTGAAGTGCTCATTTTATGTGAATAAGATGAATTAAATGTTTTCGGAATGTGCATTGCATGCAAAATGATAAGTGAATGCTCATCTATATATTGAATGTCGGACTACGGTTCGATGATAAGTGAATGTGATAAAATAAGTGCATGCAATGTAAGTGATGCATTCCATTGCATGAATGCATGAAATATAAAGGCAGTTGTGACCGGAGTAGCCAACGATTAGAGCTTAAAGCTCAACGAGTAAAAATGAACCTCGAGCTCAAAAGTGATTCAGAGCCTCAAGTTCAATGTTTAATGAGCCCTATATGGGACAGTTATTAATGAGCCCGGTATCCAATGGATACGGGACAGTTTAGGCACTTGGTTACAACAAAGTAACAAATGGAAAGTGAGTCTCATGTGCACTGCATATGCATGATATGAATTATTAAATTATATTGAATGTGAAATGTAAAATGATATGAATATGATTTGTGTGTTATGTGATTGGATGAGCCATCGATGATGGTCACTCATTGAGTTGACAAAACTCACCCAAAAAAATTGCAAATATTTTTCAAGTTCAGAAGAATACCCCGTTAGGCCAACGGGAGTATACTTACAGCATTCAAGTGCAGGATAGAGGACGGGATCAATTCGCGTCTGCATTTGTGTTTTCCCTATTTTGTATTTAATCATATATTCCGTATCTTTTTGTATAATTTTGTGTTTTGAAATGACTCAAGTGTTTTGTATTTGTGAAAGGGCCCGAATGGCTATTAAAAATTGTGTTAATTAAAAAGGTTTATGAATAGTCATGGGCCCAAGTTATCCGCACATATTGTGTTGTGATTTCAAAAAAAAAAAGTGTACCGATTTTCGAATGATTGAGTGTTCTAGCACGCCACCCTCGCAGGGCACGGACTTAGATATCACCTTCGATGTCGGGTTCGAGTCGTTGCGGGAGTGGGGTGCTACATCTGATAAATTAAAGTATGGAGATACTTAAACTAATGTGTTGGTGATTATTAGAGAATAAGTCACTGAACTGACTCGACTATGAGAATCTCAAATAGAATATTACTTATATGCCTGTGGATTTTCTCATAATGATGGTTGTATAATTGATTTTTAAACTTGAGATTACCAAGGTATCTCGTGTGAGAATTACTGTGTTTTGATGCTACTTATGAACTGTCTTAGGATAATTTAGTCGGTAGTATTTGGATGCAGTATGAACTATACAGAGAAAATTGAGTAAGTCAATACAGGATTCGTCACTCTAAAGTAATTAGAGAGAATATTATATTATTCTTGATTAGTGGTGATTTACGAAATTCTCTGACCAAAGTAAATTGACATTTGAAAAGACGTTTGCAAATTTCAATTATAAATCAATTACTAATTAGCAAGAATGATTGTGATTTGACCAAAAGGGTAGACATTATATCCATACTCTGTCCAATTAAAATATTAGATGATGAAATGATTAAATTATACTTCATAACCATGCATGGATAGGTTAAGTCAAACCACTTTGACATTTCTGACATTTGGGTGGTCATGACATGTTAGACGTCAATTTTAATTTATAATTATATATTGTTTAATTGGATAAAGATAAATTGAAAGGTTCTAATTGAAAATTAGCATTATAACTCATAATCATTGTCAATATATTAAGAACCTAACGGGTCACACATCAAAAAGTAATTTATGAAAAAATATTTAATTAAATTGAACTTAATTATGAAGTTTGAGAAATTTTAGGTATCAAAAATGAGATAATTTGATTTTATTAAAATTAAATTAATTAGAATTAAAATTTGATTTTAATTATAATAGAAGAATTTAATTTTAATAAAATTAACAATTTTAATAATTTTCTATTAATAGGAAGAACAAACAAAGAAGCTAGCACTTCTTGTTTTTCCTCTCAAAAGTTGAGAAATTGCTTTGGTAGATACCGTCAGAAGCTAGACGATTGAACAATTTGTGGTTGACACGGTGAAGGACTTATCAAAAGATATCAACAAGTTGCAATTCATGTTTTTATTCAAGGTATACAATTATTAAGATCCAATTAAAATCAGAACATATTTTTGTCTTTCTGCTGCCTCTGTAATTTAATCACGGTTAGATTCCAACAGACGCAACAGAATTGGAAGACCCAACTATATAGAAATGGTTGGTAGTTTAATTTACCACACATTTGCAGTTGGAGTGGCTAGCCCATTTGTGGCAAAACCAAGAAGATTCCATTTGAATGCAACACGATGAATTCTAAGCTACGTGAAACGGTGAAAGGAACTACTGATTTTGGGATTTTATACAAGAAAAATGCTTCAAATCAAATTGAAAGATGCTGTGATGTGGGAGGAGGAGACCATTATACTCGGTGATCAACCATTGGCTATATGCAGCGAACAGCATCATTATGAATAACTGAAGTTGAGTATAGAGCTGTGGTTATGGCAGCCCAAGATAGCACATAACTGGTGCTTCTTCCAAAGGATCTTCAGCAATCAGTTAACTCGTCAGCGCTTCTATATTGCGCTTACCAAAGAATCCAGTTCTTCATGCAAGTACAAAGCACTTAGAGATTCAATATAAATTTTGTACAAGAAAAAGTACTAGAAGGTGAAATCAAATTAAATTATGTAAATGATGATAAACAAGCACTTGATATATTTACAAAAGATCAACTAGAACAAAGTCTGAAGAATTCAAAAACAAAAAAATTACAAAATCAGTGTTATTGACTTCTTATTCATATTTGTGAAAGCTCAACTCGTAGTTCAAACTGCTAATCTTACATAGAAAATGAATCAAAGACCGAAGTCCCCCCACACCATGAAATAATAGTAAGTGACATTGTCCAGTCTGAAAAGGATAAAAAATAAAAAGTACAATAATAGTAAGTGATCAAGTGTATCTCACCTAGTTATATTAGAGCATGAGCAATGAGGACAAGTCAGAGCCACCTTCTTCTATATCATCATCTTTCTGTAATCACAAGAAGCCCAGTCTCAGAATTTGGAAGGTATTTATTAATTTCAATCAGATTGCCTTTTATGGAGATCATCAACTTCATCGAATCAAAGGCAACGGACGAAACAAATTTGGCCTAGGAAAACTTACCACCTCAGGGACCATCTGGTGTATCTTGGCATAAAAACCATCCTGGCGGCCTCATCCATATTCTTTTTCAGTGTTAGAGACTTTCTGAGCTTTGGCATGCTCAACACCCCATTGGAGAATCTGTTCATCTCGGGACAGTCTTTCACAATTGCATTTTCAAGGGACGGGAAGCTGAAGGTCTGATTCCCTGAGCAAAAACATGAAAGCCTTGGCAAACAGTTCAGTTCCAAGTACGCCAATTGTCTGAAAACAATCTCATCTTCTGCCTCACCCTTCTTGGCTGTCACAATCTCTCTTAGCGTCTGGCATTCACTTATTTTCATTCTTACAAGTTGCCCCATACTTTTAGCTGTTGTGGGGGTTATCAGATATGTCAATCTGTCGCAATACGAGACCTCCAGAATTACCAAGTGTTCGAATGAAACTGAGGATGGTACTAGAGACTTTAAGCGCCCACAGTATGAAACATCCAGATTCTCCAGATTTTGGAAAATCAGAGACCGAAAGGAATCTTCTTTCCATATATACGTCAAAGAAAAAAGTTTTGACAGCTTCAGCTCTCTTATCTGTGAAGGGTTCTTCGCATAGAACTTGGCCAAAAATTTGCCATGCCATATCTCCTTCAGAACAACATTTCTCTCCAATGTCAGTTCTTCCAAAGTAGGAAATGCGTCCTGAAAATATTAATGTCGTTTATCAAACGTGAGATTCATCTCATGAAAATACGTTGAGAAGGCACTGTTATGTAATTACTCCTATCCAGTTAACTACTTAGAACTATGACTTGGTACTCAATGAAAATTTTACCGTTTCAACAAGGAAGAGGGGTCGTGGAAGTGGGAGATGAGGTTGGCCAACCCCTTGTAGTTCTTGGAAACTTTGACAATCTGAAGCAAACATCTCCGCTTCATGGCATCCATTTATCTCTAGCTTTTTCAGTAATGGCCATTCCATATGTAAACCAGAGGAGATTTTACCGAGTCCAGGTAAAGCTTGAAGTCTTAAGCAAGTTACTTTGGGAAACACAAGAATCTCTGCTACATCAAGTCTTTTTCCATTTGCAAAAATTTCTACCACCGAGCAAGAGTCTACCTCAAGCTGCTTGAGTTGCTCGAGACCTTTGGCTAGAGAAGCCGGAAAAACACTTTTCAGACTTGCACACTTGGAAATGCTTACTGATTGTATGTTTTTATAAGTTAGAGTTCCTTCAGGATCCTTACTCCATAAGTTCTTCAGCTTAGGCAAACGGGATAACTGAATATTTCTTAATCCAGCTCTTCCAGCAGGTGTTTCCTTAACATTATCATCTTGGACATCAAATATCTCTACTACTGAATGGCAGTCAATCACTACCAGTGATTCTAGGTTCTGCAATCTTTTGAGTGTAGTAGATGGAAAAATTGACTGCAGCTTTTGACAGTGTTTAACTTTGAGTGTCTTGAGGTTACAGAAGGAATCTTGGCTGAGTTGGTTGTGCCAAAGCATTTTAGCGCTATGTAAGTGCGAGATTTTCATCACTTTCAAATCAGGTAATTGGACCTGTGAAAACAAATTCATGTAGTTAAACAAATAAGCAACTTAGTGATGGAAACATGACTAAAACTCAGCTACTTGAAATCAGACCTTTTCACTGAAAAGAGAGAGTCTGGAAATATGAAGACTCTCCTTGCTCGTATGAGGACAAAAAACAAATTCCTTCAGTTTTGGGCAGTGTTTGATGTACAACTTGTTCAAGGATGGAAATGATACATTGTTTCCCCAACAAAATCTTGTGAGGTTTGGAAGGTCCTTCAAGCTCAGGAATTCGAGCTCTGGAAACAGAAGCGTATCCATCCTTTCCTCCCCAAGCACTGTAAGCACTTCTTTAATCAAATTACATTTGTGTACCTCAAAACGTTTGAGTTTGACAAGTCTTGTAGAAGCAGAGAATGACAACAGATAAGTTAAATTATGGCAGCCCTTTACTCGTAGAAGTGTCAGATTCTGAAAGCAAGTTATTTCTAGTGGGTATACCGAAGGACGTGGCAACTGCTGTGAGACTATTGAGCATGTCTTCAAGGCCTGCAGCCATAATCATTGTTAAAATTTTCTTTAACTAAAAGAAACTTCTAATGAAAACTACTGAGGATACCTTGTCATTCAAAAATGGCGTGGAAGTGGCGAGCGTTTTTTCTTGAGAACCAGCAGAAACTCTCCTGGTATTGGAGCAGAAATTCATGAGCTTCGGTAGATATTTTAGTTCCAAGGAGCGTAACTGTGAGAAATTAAATTCTGCAGTTACTTGATTGTCATCTTTACAAGTGACGATCTCTTCCATGATCTGGCAGTCAGTTATTTTCATCTCTTGGAGCTGCAGGAGGCCTCTAAACATGGACAGAGGAAACAGATTCTTCAACCTTTCACATTTCTCTACATTTACTGTTTGAAGTTTATGGAAAGATTCCGCTGTGAGCTTACCATGGCATATCTTTTCAAGGTTAATCAAATTTTTAAGAAACAATGATTCCAATGTGGGAAAAGCACTGCGAAGATGCCCCTCCACAGGATGAACAACATATCGAATCCCATTGCTGTTCTGGATATGCAGATGTTTCAATCTCGGAAAGCCTTCACTATCTAATTCATCAAGGACATTCATAACATCGTTCAATCTGTCCAAAAGTAGATACTCACTTCTCTTCAACACCATCATAATGCCGTTTTCCAAATTCCTGCATGTGTTAAGCTTTACTGCCCTGGATCCTTCATACTCACCAGACCAGTCCCAGCAATCACCTACAAGAATTCTGTATCTTGTCAAGCTCTCAAACAGTATGTCCTTTGGAAGAGACCTGGGATCTTGAATTTGCAAGTCTAATGAGACCAACTGAGACAAATTCTTCAATTCGTCAATGCTAGCATTTCCTTTCTGAAATTTGGATGCTGAAAGCTCCCAGCCAACGTAACTGTTCGCCATATATAGCTCTTCTAATTGTGACAAGCTAGAGATAACATTTGGCGGTATTACAGTCAGATTAACACAATTGCTCAAATCGAGTACCTTCAGCCTGGTCAGGTTTCTCAATTCTCTTGGCAGGGACTTAATGTCGGACCCAGCAAAGCTAAGAATGATCAGTTTCCTGAGTTCTCCAATAATGGCTGTATCGCCTAGGGTGCATTGATCAAGATACAGTGTGCGAAGGTTCTCCAGAGAACTAAATGATATAGGCAGTGAAGGAGACTGTATATATGTCATGTGCAAGACTTTAAGTGCGTCCAGTCTCTCAAAAATTCTGTCTGGCAATTTTAAAAAAGGATCTTTACCCCCAATGTAGAAGAACTTAAGCTCTGGACAATTTAACTGATCAGGCAGCTCTCCGACATCACTTTGTAAGGATATTGAAGTGCACTTCTTCAACATGTCTTCATCTGGCCATTCAACAAGCTCAGCTTCATCCTTCACTACAAATACATGTTGTTCCCTGGATGCAATTGAAAGGGCCACATCGCGCACAACTTTATGCATACTGAATGAATCAGTGGTGTCACCATCTTCCAGCAAACAAGAAGCCTTGAGGCTACGGACTAGCGAATTCACTCTGTCCCGTGCCTCTTCAGTTGTGTAAACACCATGGAATAAACCCAAACCCATGCCGTATTTTAACAGGTTATGTATGGAAGCATTATGAGTCATGAGACCACAAAGCAAGAAAGTCGACTTAAGTTCCTGACTTTCTAACTGAGAGTAACTCAGCTCCAGAGTTGCGTATATGACTGCCTGCATGCCCCTGATACTGCTAGAGTTAGGCCTTCTTAGTTGACGCAAGGCATTTTTCCATTCAAATGAAGTTTTGTTTCTCAAAGCCCTTGCAACAGTTACAATTGCTACTGGCAAGCCAGCACATTCTTTGGTTATCTCAGTTGCTGTATAATGCAGCTCAGGATCATCCACACAATCACCTGCCATCTCCTTGAAAAGATCCCAAGCTTCTTCGTAAGGTAGTACTTCCACACCAAAATTTTTCTGAGTATTCATCTCAGTGGATAATACATCCAGACTTCTTGATACAAGCAATATTTTACAATTTCCACAAGAAACTCCAATTCCCTCTAAATCAATGCTACCCCAAACATCATCAAGAATAACTAAAACTTTGTTCTCCTTTTTCAACCTCTCCTGTAGATGACCCGCTCTCCCCGCTATGCTCTCCTCATCAAATCTCATACCCAATTTGTCTGCAATTTCCCCCTGAATCTTTTTGGGGTCAGAATTTTGAGTTACAGTAGCCATAACCACTTCATCAAATAGCTTATCCTGCAATGCTTGTCTACCAACTTCTTTGACGAGTGTGGTCTTACCCACACCCCCCATTCCATACAAACCGATGATACTAATACCTTTATCGTGAAATGCAGACAATATTTTTCTTGAGGTAGGCATTCTGGACTCGTAGCTCTTGTAACCTTCATTAGCTGTGATTCCCTTCCATCTTGCAGTGACAGAGTAGGAAACTCTATCAAACCTGCCTTTTTCCTGGAGTTGTTCAACAACCTTTGCCATGTCCATTGCCTTCTTGCTTATTTGGTAACGAAACATGAAATTGGGATATAACCCATCAAAAAAACTCGTCTCTGCATGCTCTTCAACATCAAAAGAATGACTTGCTTCTTCTACAATATCATGCACTGCTTTTAGCCACTTCCTGACATCAGCTTCCACTTCTTCCCCATTTCTTCTAGCATCATCAACCATATGCTGCACCCTCTCCCTGACAAGCACCAACTTTTCTACTTCTTCCTTCAGGCCCTGGATGTTGTCCATGTAGTAGTATACATAAGCAATTACAGTCTTTATAGGACCAAGCAAGTACTCAACTATCATTGGTCCAATAGGAGCAATCAATTGGTCAATCAAGTAGCCCGCAACCATCAAAGCAATGGAAAGAACGATACTAGCCATTTCTACTTCCTTCTTCTCTCGTTTCTCCTCTTCTTTTTCCTTCTTCAATCTTCCTCAGGACTGTGTAAAAGGCCCCTCTTCAGAATATAGTGTGTAATCAAGAACAAATAACAGAGAGATCGACAATCAAGAGATAAAACTGAAGAGGTTTACAGAGAAAAATTGCGATCGGAGGGACATGAGATGCCGGGAAGAAATGTTGAAGAAATCAGAGACAAGAAATTTGTTATTGAGTAAGTTTAGAAACAGATCCTACAGATCAGTAACCTACGAGATGAGATACTCACAAAGGCTTTCTCACCCTGCTAGCTACCAAAGAAGCAAAAAGTCTGGGCTTTCCTTCCATCAGCTAGCAGCAAACGAACAAAGGAACAACTTCATAAAGAGATCAAGAAAGCCAAATACAAGATACGGATGGCAGTGAAGATGTCCCTAGCTCCTAAATACAAGTAAAGGGTGAACGCAGAAGGGAACTACGATTGACATGGTAATTGAAGAAATGGGGGCAGGTGGGACATACAAAGTATAGGTGGGAATAGACAGTGACAGAGGAGAGAACCTAGCAGTTTTCAGAAGAGAAGTTCAGCGTACACTTCTTAGTTGCAAAGTAATAATTTTGAGACATTGGTTTTTCCAGCACTTCTTAGAGATTTACGCTGCACGTAATATACGTCCAAATATCTGAATGTTTACTTCCTGAAGAAATCTGCCACATATGTCTTACCAGAACCTGGCTCAATCTATATTATCGCTAGGCTGCGTTTGGTGAACAAGTCTTTCAGCAGCCGTTTGACCATTTCAAGCTGAAATTTTTGTTCGGTAATAAGATAAATAATTAGCTATTTTGTTCTGAATTTAGAAAAGTTGCACAATAGCAGGTTTTTAGTAGTATTTTCATTTTTAGTTAAATACGTGCAAGTCAAAAATTAATTATACCCTCTTAAATAATAAGAGCTCTACATTAATTAATGTTTGCAAGTCAATTTATGCCTAATTACAATTATATTTTATATTTGAATGTATTATTATTATTATTATTATTATTATTATTATTATTATTATTAATGTTGTTGTTGTAGTATTATTATTATTATTATTATTATATGTTCTATTTTTTTATTAGAATTATAAACTTAATTTTTGTAGAATTAAATATCTAAAATTTAAATTTCTATAACAATATTCAACGAAATATTAAGATATATAATATTTATACCCTTATATTTTTTAAATTTTATGTTCTTATAAGTCATTTTATACATAAACAATTAATATTAAATAACTAATTTTATCAAACATCTCTGACAAATAATTAATGTAATCTACTTATTAAACTAGTTGATATAATCAACTATCAGTTAACAGCTAATATATTCAATTGATTGTTAAACATGACTAAACTCTTTTAATATATGTTACGGAAAGTTTGGTCTGGTGTTTATATTTTTTAAAATTCATGTCTTTATAAGTCATTTTATACATAAACAGTTAATATTAAATAACTAATTTTATCAAACATCTCTAACAAATAACTAATATAATCTACTGATTAAACTAGTTGATATAATTAACTATTAGCTAATAACTAATATAATCAATTAATTGTTAAACAGGACTAAACTCTTTTAATATATGTTATGGGAAGTTTGGTCTGGTGTGAACACAATTGTTTTGCGAACGTGGATTGAGATCTTCCGTAAGATAGTCGGGTTAAAAAATAGTTACAAAATGGTTGGTTTTTCTTTTTTTTTCTTAAGAGAATCATTTAGACCTAGTAGTCTGTAAAACAATTGTCTAGGTAGCGTTTTCTAGGGGAGGGTTTAGTCAAGGAAGATCACTATTGAAGCAGTAAGTATAACATGCTGCAACCCGGGAAATCTTAACTGCAGAAAAGTTTTGGGAGCATTTATGCAAATTAATTAATCAGATTATACCTCGTACCTTGTGGAGTACATAACTAATAGGAGAACATGGCCAATTCTTGGAAGGAACAGATTTTATAAAAAGAAAGATCAGACCACGTCGCGTGACCACCAATGCTTCCATCAAAATAAAGACACGTCTGTGGTGGAAAACATCACCCTGAATTTTGTAATCAGAAAAGACTTGTTAAGTTTCCACTTGGGAAGATTATCTAACGACCAGAGATAGTACCAAGTGCCATAGGCGAGCGTCGTTTCTTAAAAGTGCACATTGAATCTTCCAATCAAGTTTGGATGCGGTGGGAAAATATAAAAGCAATGCTTTTCTCCTTAGTACGTCGTCCGCTTTCTGGAATTGCTGTAGATTATTGCCTCCACCAGGAACCGGTAGGCCCAGGTATTAAATCCTACCCCACCAAGGAGCAACACCTCCTTTTATTTGGCTGCTTACGACCTGTTTAGTTGAACAGCTGAAATAGATAAGGAATAGAATAGTTATTTTTAAGAATATAAAGATGAGGAATAGAATAGAATATGTATTACTTTGTTTGGTTTACCGCTAAATAATTTATATGTCAGTGTTTAGTTTAAAAATATAAAATTAGAATGAGAAAGGAATAAGTAACAAAAAGATTAAAATACCCTTATTATTATTATTATTATTATTATTATTATTATTATTATTATTTTCTACTAACTATTAAAA
>JAOSBM010000003.1:22671282-22687862 GCA_027568955.1 Erythroxylum tenue
TACATATATTGATAAAAATAAAGAAATTAGAAGGTAAAGGTATACTTAAATATTTCATAGCTATTTATAAGCATGGGGGACCACAAATTACCTATACAAAAAAAAAAAATAACGTTAAAAGTCATTTATCATTAAATGACTTTAACGTTATAGTAACGTTAAAGCCATTTAATGAATTTTAACGTTACTATAACGTTAAAGTTTACAGTGGCTAATGGCTATATTCTCTTCAACAACGTTAAAACTTAAAATCACACTTTAAAAGCTGCCGCACTCTGTCTCTGTAATGTTAAAGTTGCAGCATTAAGTTTAAAAGTGAGTCCAAGAGAGGGGCTGAGGGGCACCCCTCTTCAAGTGGGCCCTGGGCAGGTGCCCCGCGCGGGGCCGGCTCTGTCTAAGAACAAGCTATGTCATGTCTCAACTCAAACTAAACTAGTACTTTATTTATCCAATACCGTGTCTATATACAAAAAATATCATCATTAATTATTACAAATAACCAAAATATATAGTTTTAAATAAGAATATATTAAGTGAATGAAAAGAATACTATACCTCATATCAACACTTAATACATTCAATACCACCGGTATAAACAAAAGTTACCACAACGCATTTTAAATAAGTAACAGCTTTAAAAGAAAATGGGAATATTATTTCCAAGTGTAAATCATACCCTTTTTTTAATACAAACTATACTAGTACTTCAGCAATTCAATACCATATCTATGTACAAAAACATTATAAATCATTAAAGATAAGTAAAACCTACACTTTAAGATGAGAATAAAATGAGAATAAAATGACTGGGTGGATATAATATTATTATTATACCTCAATATATAAACTATACTATCAATTAGTACACTCAATAATAACACTATAAATAAAATTTACTAGTATGCATTTAAAATAAGTAATAGCTTCATTGAAACGAGACTACCATCTTTGAGTAGAAATTATATCCTACCTCAGTATAAACTATACTAGTGCTATATTTACTGAATGCCACATCTATGTCTTAAAAAATATCTTTATTCATTACATATAAGTAATATGAATATAATGACTTAGTTGAAAAGAATACCATGACTCAATACAAAATATACTAGCAACCAATATATTCAATATCATAACTATAAAAAAGAGTTACAATAACACATTATAAATAATTAATAACCTTATTGAAAAATAGAAATACCATGATTAAGTAGAAGTAATATCAAGTATCAATATGATGGATATTAATTGATACACACCTATGCAACAAAAAGTCATTTAAAGATTTTTCTCTAATACAGCTAAATATACATTCTTATATGATCAACCTTGCAACAAACTGTGTCCATTAAAATTTTGGTGAACATCGATCAATATAAGATCATATGGTCAAGCATATTCTTGTTAAAAATTTTAATAAGAAATAGTGAAAATACATATTAGTATACAATCATACAAAAAATTGTTTTTTAAAGGTTTTATTTAACACAATTTAATGTACAACCATGAGATCATCCATGTTCATAGTAAAAAACTTGAACTAGAGATAGAAAGTACATCACCACCATGCATGAAATTTTATCCATTAAAAGTTTTTCTTAACTCGATTAATTATAAGGGTCTGTGTTTAGTCATATTCTTGTTTAAATTTTGGTAAGAACTTATGAATGGATCATATTATAATTTCATACATGGTTCGTGATATGATGTTAAATTATTAGGATAATGTATAGGCCATTTATAATATATGAGTCATTTTTTACTTGAAAAGGACATCAGAGTTCAAGATAACTACCTTTAAACTATGAATATGAATAATGGTGTAGGATTGAAGATTTGTATATAGGTGTTAGCTTTATTGATCCATGCTAAAAGACTTGACATATATTTTCAACCATCTATTTTCATTTTTTACTCTGGCAACTTTAATTTGTTCGTATCAAAGTCATAAATCTAATTTTTTCTCATGAAAAACTATTTTTATATTTCTTATCTTGTAAAATACATGAGTAAAGGAAAAACTAAATGAGTCCCTCCAAAGTTCCTTTAACTATTAGTCTAATTTTTTGTCTATCCACTGTGTACAATGCATAAGAAATAACCCAGGTTATACTTGTTGATTCTTTTCTTAAACCTTTTCTACCCCTTTTTTTATTTATAAAAATGTCATAATTTTAGTAACATATAGTAGCAAAAAAAAAGAAAATTAGTTAAATATTGAGATGATGAAGAAAAGAGCTTTGGTTCTGTAAATTCTTGATCACGAGTATAATTATGATCAGGAATTCCTTTCTCCATTACTTAATATTTTTATCTATCCATAATGTCTTTTTAAAGACTAATATTATGATATACAAATATATTTGTACAGAAATGAGTAGATAGTAATTAGATAAATATTGTGATTATGAAGAAAGGATCATTAGATGTGTAAATTTTTTATCAAACTTATGATTACAATAAGGAATATATATCCACCAAAGTTCGTTTCTCCACATTTTTATATTTCCATTTGATTACAATGTCCCCTATGAAATATATAAATATTGATATAATGGGAACTTGTGTGGTGAAATTTTTAATAAAAATTTTGAAACAGGAAAAGGAATAGATAATAACAAAAGTTTTTTTTAATTGTTACTCAATATTTTTGTGTTTCCATAGTGTCTCCTCTAAAGATTAAGGTATAAAAATATATTTATAAAGCTATTCTTGTGGAAATGTCTTTTATCTCCTAGGATGTAATTACTAAAGAATGCCTAAATGTTAACTTTTTTATGTTCTTATTGAACTAGATATGAATATATTGAAATTTTGATTGTTGGGCCTATTAGTGAAAGCCATTAGTTGAGGTATACAACTTCCAGAGTATTCCATGGTTTTATATTCTTAAAGATCAAGGTGTTCCATTATAGAAAGAAACCAATATATGAGTTATTATTGGACATTTAACCATGATTGATCATATCATTCTTGATATTAGTCAAGCGATGTTAATTTCAGTAATGATAATAATGGTTATGCCCAAGTAAGCCCTGAATAGCGAAGCCTAAGGAAGGTTGCTTGCATATGATATACATATCAATATTACTATGCATTGCTACTGGTTGAAATATAATAGGAAAACTAAATTATATATCAATATTACTATGCATTGCTATTGGTTGAAATATAATAGGAAAACTAAATTATATATATCTTTTATGGGATGAATTCTTATTGCCTTTATTTTGAGTAGACTATTAAACTATAATCCAACATTAATTATGAAACAAAACACGATGCCTTCCTAAATTATTAAAGAAAAATTAAAATCGTGCATAATAGTGTAAAATTTAAATAATATTAAAAATAAAAATGTTAATCTTTGTTGATGTAAATATAAGGCTCCAAGATTGTACACATAATGTTATAAAAATTAACTTTTATAATGAACAATTCCTTTAGGCATTTCACATAATGTTATTGCCTGTAGACATACAATTGTTAATGACGATATGGAATGCTCATAAACATGAACTATTTTTATACATTTTAGATGTTTTCGTAGTATAATATAGAATGAGGGAGGCTTTTAGGAGCATCTTTCATTATGGGTTACCATTGAACATTGTTAGGATGATTTTAACCTATAATGCTAGAGAAAATTATAATGATTAATGATCTTTACATATGATGATTATTATATTGTTCTTTTTTCCTTTATACATATAATGATTATGTTTTCTTATCACTTTCAGGCATATGTTTATAAATTTCAACCCATTGTGAATATATATCTGGATTCAATTGTTTGATTTTATAATTAATACCATAGATAAGTTAAACCACTCCTAGATTAGTTAATGTTTCATAAAGTTCAACGTCTCAACTATGTGAAAGGTTATCAATTATACGTAATGATGATATTAGGTACTTGACACTTAAATTTTGTCCTCATGACATACCTGTAAAGAAGTTAAAGCATTTGCATCTTAGCATATAGAATATAAAGTACTGATATAGAATAAATGCAATAAGCGATTATAAAGATTAATGATATATTGTACATCTTAATCCAATAAAGATCCTTCTTACTTAAGATAAGAATAAGGGTCGATGCACTCTCATATTCTACATTATATAATATACCCTGTATATGATCCAAAGAGCATAGAAGATTATGTCAGCCTACCAATAACTCAATTTAATATATATATTTATAAAGCAATAAATAAGATGTTTTAAATTTTTTATGAAAAATCCATGCATAGTGAATAAAATTGCTTACCTTTTAATTAACAACTAATAAAATTAACGAACAAAATAGAAATATATTATGAAAATGTTAGCCTCTGCATCGCTTAAATGTAACAAGTCATGGAGCTGGTTCTACATCTCTTACCCGTGACTGGTTAACCACTATTTACAGAGTTGGTTCTACATCATTTACCCGTAATAGGTTAACCGTTATAAATATACCAGTATAATAATATGTATAAAGCCTAGTGGTGTACTATAGGCAAAAGCAACTCTTAAATTTACGACTCATCTTATTTTCTAAATTAAGTATGGGAGGATTCATAATTGAATTATTTTAATGTGATTCCCAATCATATAAAATTTAACTTTCAATTTAAAACTCATATATTGCGAAAACATACACTTATGATAGCAATATTCACTCGTAAAATATCATTTGCATAAAACTTAGAATAAATATTCATTTCATGATCAAATGAAAACTATTTGCATAAACTCAATTTAAAGAACACTTACATGTCATCAATTCTTTTACAAAGAATTAAGTCATATAAAACAGTTAAAATACACTTACAACTTGTTAGTTTCCTTTTCACCACTTCGAAACCCGTTAGTTGGCTTTGTTTTTCGATCTAAAAACCTAATAACAATACATTCAACTCCTTAATACATTTTTTTAATTAAATATACCATAAACGATGTTACTTTCATTGCTTTCCACATACAATATACATCCTGAATCACATTCACATGGTTATTACTTCATAACCATAATTTTATACTAAAAATGCCCTTAAGTCTAAACTTAACATATTATACATTAAACTCTTACAATTTAATTTCATTTGATTTCTAACACTTAAAACCAATCCAATTTCACTCCCATGACATTTTAATACACACAATTAAGCCATAAAATTTTATTAACAAAATTTTTACAAAATCAAGCACTCTAGGTTGAATTTCAATGAAAATCAATTCCAAATCAATTTTTTTTCATTTCTTTACTTCATTAACATCAAAATAATGCTAGGAACATCTTAAAACATCAAAATAGTATTTTGGATCATAACACTTTAAAAACCCTAACCTTGGCTGAAAACTCATCTAATCATTTCCATGGTTTTTCTTCATTCCTTCATTATTAAACTAACTTCCTAATGTCATTCATTAATCTTAAATCATTAAATGACAAAATAAAACACTTTAGGCAATAGATCTAACGTTTGACCAAGTTTGACCAAGGCTTCTCACATTAGGTTTTCTTGATTTTCTTCTCCCAATTGCTTCCAATGTAATAAAACCTAGATATTACATAAAAAGGGTGCAATTTACACCATCAAAACCAAATCTAACCTATAACCCAACAAATTAAAAAAAATTTCAGCAAGTAAGCTTACCTACCCATTTTCTTCTTCCTCTTCACTTGGATAGTTATGAAATCTCGTTAGATGCTTGATTGGAGGTAGAAGAGCATGAAAAATGGTTTAGATTACTCCTCCATGGCCATAGCCGAACCTCTCTTCTCCTTTCTCTTTTCTTTTCTTTTTTCTCTCTTTCTCTACGTTTCTCTCATCAATGGCTAGCCACCAACGTTTAAAGAAGATGAAGGCTTTGTTGAATTACAACTTTGCCCCCATTTTCATTATAATTACACCTTTATCCTTAATAACATCTTATAACTACAACTTTACCAAAATGTCTCATATTTACACTTTTACCCATGCCACTTGTCACCATTTAATTGGTTCTCTTCTATTGGGTCATCATTCCACTAACTTCTTATAAAAATACAAAATCTCCTTTAATGAATACAAAAAGACCAAATTGCCCTTTAATGCATTTAATTCACTAACTAACCAAATTAAATTCCGAAATATTCCACAATAATTTTATCATCAAATTGACCATAAAATACTTGAATTAGGTTCAATACTTATTGATTGGAAGCTTTAAAAAAATTTCGAATGGGTTTAAAATTGTCAATACACATTATTTTCCAAAAAGGGCATTTTAACCCTAAACTTTTGAAACATCTGAAATTCATCCCATCGGACTCATTTTCGAACCATTTTAGTGTTCTAATACCTATTTTGGATATGTTTCAAATTTTCAGGGTTGGGTCCCCAAAATCACTATTCAAGCATATTCACTATTCATCCAAAAATACTATTCATCCGAATTCACTATTCATCCAGAAATCATCCAGATTTTATTGAAAAGTATTACCTAAATCCTCAAAGTACATTTTGAGGCTTTTAAAGTTCATTCAGACTCATTCCATAGCTTTTTGAATTTTTCGAATATTTTTCAAGAAATTTCAGTTGAGTCCAAAACTGCCTCTAGTTTATTCGTGATCTTTGTTATAACCTCAATAATACATTTAAATGCTTAAATTACTCTAGTACACCATAAATAGAGCATACTTTATAAAAATGCATGTATAGCACATTATACAGTACAATTATCGAACTAAGATATTACAAGAAGTCTCATAGGTTAACTATAATAAAAGTTTTCATAGACAATTAAAAAAATAAAGTTATATAGAGTTTTGTCTTAAGACATCACGTATCCTCGTAAATTATGTCTAAGGATCAGTGCCAGGCCAACATCAACATAGGCACTAATTTTGTTCTAACTTTTATTCTTCATGTTTAAGGTGTAACCAGTTCCTAACACTAAGTTACAAATACTGCCAAATTTTTACTATTTCTCTTTGTATATTCAAGACGTGTTTTGAGCCAGTTTAAGATCAACTTTGGTTTCATTCTTATTCTAGTTCTTAGCTTCTCAGACCTTCGTGAAAGACTGACACTTATATAGGCTGAAGTTGGAGTTTTTGCAAGAGTTTAGTTTCAATAGGAAGGTAGTAGTTGTAGATGCTGACTAAACATGGGCAATTTTAATGAAAATTGCAGTTGGCGCAATGACCCAATTTGGAAGTTATTAAATATGATTAGGAAATATTTTTTAAAATATCTCTTGGAGACATGATGGGAACATTTTTTAATGGTAATATAGTTAAAATAGATTATAGATGTTATTTTAAAAAGTTATTATTTTATTTTTATAGAAAGAAGAGAAGTGAGGGGGAACTTTTTTTTGGCTTGTCTTAGGAATAATACATTATCTTTTAGTTTTAGAAAAGCATTAGTAGTATTTTTCTCTTCTCTTCAAAAACAATTGTGGTTGAGAATGACTTTATAAGGCTGATTACTTTACTTGGTTGGAGGAAGCCAAAGTTATTCAACTAAGTATTTATGAGACTCTTGTTCTTAATGAAATTTCCTTTGTCATTTAGTATTAAATATTGATCTTCTTTATTTGTATGATTATATTAATTGACAATTAAGGTATGTGACAAGTTGTTTTAATTCAATCTATAGATAGGTTGGAAAAATTGACATCCAATATTTCTAATTAGAAGTAGCAATTAGAATTATCATTTACTATGTTAGAAAATTCTAAGAATAATATTTATATGGGCTAAATATTCATCGTAAATGTGTTATCCTTTTCATCAAATTTCATTATTCTTAATACTATTAATTAATTAAATATATGATGGTATCTAGGTTATTAACTAATAAGAGTTAACAGAATACATGTTTTAAATTGTTTACATATACAAGAAGATTGGTAGAAATACCTTAATGAAACACTTGTTGGTAAACTAGAACTAATTTGTGTCAAGGATCAATACTAGTTCAATAATGGAGGTGTTCGTAGACCAAGGTTTGTTTACATTGATACATTAATTTAATTTAATTTAATTTATTATTATTTGATTTACTTTTGCTCTTCTTAACCTTGTTTGAAGTGGTTTGCATAGGGATGAAGCCTAAAAATGTTATTGAAGAGAAAATCAAGTTAAAGGCCATTTTGTTTTCCTTCAAAAGTGGCACTCAAGATTGGTTATACTACTTGTTAATCGAGAGTGTTAGTACAAAGGCTATAATAAAGAATATATATTTGGATAAAATTTTTCCAGATTCTACGGCTGCTAGCATCAAAAAAGAAATTTGTAGTACCATCAACATAATGGCAAGTCATTATATGAGTATTAGGAGAGAATTAAAAGCTTTATGCAAGTTGCCCTTACCACTAAATTAGAGATCAACTCAAAATTGGATATTTTTATGAAAGCCTTTTACCAACTGATAGAAGCATGATTGATGTTGTAAGTGGTAGAGCTCTAGTGGACAAAACATCAACATCCATAAGGGAGTAGATATAGCCTCCAACACTCAACAATTTGGAATTCATTCTAAACGTACCTTAAGGCCTATAGGGTGATTGTTTTATCATTGGAGAAAATATTGGAGGATTTGACATCCTTGGTATGGCAACTCATAGTAGTAAAGAAGGAAGAGGCTAAGGTTTCTGGAGTTTGATTGATAGTTAGTTGTCCTACTGAAGCATATCCTAATTAGTAATAAAATCATATGGAATAAGACAATGTTATTAATGGTTTTCCTAAACATCCCCAAAGGAAGTATGGACCATTTTCAAATACTTATAATCTGGATTGAAGTGACCATCAAATTTTGCATTATGGGAATACTTAAGGACAATATATAGCCCCAAATTTTTAGACGTACAAGCAGCCATATATGTCTAAACAATAATAATCAATGCAAAATTTTAAAGGTAACACTTCTTTTGGAGGATATAGTTAATTATTTGGACACTAACACTTTGAAATTTCAATAAGATTCTTAAGCTAGTATCCAAAACCTTAAAAATCAAGTGAAGCAAAAGGTGACAACTATTAATAGGCTAGAGCTACAAAATTTTGGAAAGATTCTTTCTCAAATGGAGGTAAGTCCTAAGTAAAGTGTTAAGGCTATAATGCTGTGAAGTGGTAAGGAATTAAAGGAAAAAAAGGCCTAAAGGTTTATAAGAGAGAAATTAAATAAGAAATAGAGAAAGAAGTGCCAAAATAGCCACAAATATAAACGGCGTAACCAAATTATAACTTGCCTAGAATTATTGTAAGCCCCTTTTTCTAGTCGATTTTTCCAAATTAAGGAAGGCAGAGATTACAAAAAATTCTAGAGACTTCTTATAAGTTGTAAGTAAACATTCCTTTGCTATCCAATTTGTTTATGAGTCATTAAATATGGCACCTTTTAAAGAAACTAGTGTTATAATCCAACTAGTTGATTGTTCTAATGCTTATCCTAAGGGAGATCTAGAGGATGCTTTGGTTCAAATGGATAATAGGGTTTTTCTAGCTGACTTATTTCTTACAGATGGGTAGTGAGGATGTTTTTTATTCACTCCTAATTTTATTAGGAAGACACTTTTTGAAAGCCTTTAGAAAAAAAATAATATTTATGATGGATCTTTAACAATGGAGTTTGATGGTGATGTGATTTCATTCAATTTTTAAGATGCTTTGAAATTTCGAAATGATGAAAAACCTTCATTTTTGTGAATTTCATTAACACTTTGACGCATGATACTTTTTCTTTGCATTAGGCATATGAACTTTGGATAATTTTTTATGAAGGGATGGATCCCTTTACTTGGAAACATCTCACTCAGTCTCACACCCTCTAAGGAGTTAGACTTTATGTTTTATAGCTTATACAAGTTCAAATTTTGGTGGGAAACATGTCTTTTGTGGAGTTAACAAGAAACCATTCAAAGTTGCTAGCTTCTTTGGTTCAACCACCTAGGAATGTCAATTTTGGCCTGGCCTAGCCCGATTTTGCCTCGAGTTCACCGGGCCATGGGTCAAAATTGTTCGGTCAAATCAGAGCATAGACCAAACGCAACTCAGCTTGTGGCCTGACCGGAAAGCAAAAAATAGTGTCATTTTTTAATTTGTTTTAAAAATATATATAGCCCGACCCGCATGTGGTCTGCCGAGTCACAAGCCAGGCCACAGGTCACCCAACTTATCGATCGGGCCCCTGTCTTGGCCCGACCCAACCCATTGACATCCATAGAATCACCAAAGTTAGAGTTGAAAAGCCTCCCCATCCATTTAAACAAGCATTCTTAGATAATCAAAACATATTACTGGGGATTATCTCTAATAAACTCACTTTTTTGTAGGAGAAACAACTACTTAAGGTTCTAAAGAATCACATGGAAGCTCTTGGCTAGACAATGGCATCCATTAATTTCTATGCACTAAATTTTATTAAAGAATGGAGCTAAAGAGGTAAGATGGCCCCAATAGAGGTTAAATCCACCTATAATGGTGGTGATTAAAAAGGAGATATTGAAGCTTCTTAATGTTGGGATACTTTATCCCATTTTGGATAGCAAGTGGGTAAGTCCGGTTTAAGTGGTTCTAAAAAAAATAGAGTAATTGTAATAGAGAACAGTGATGATTAGTCAGTACCAACTTGTATTCAAAATAGAAGGAAGATTTGTATAGATTATATGAAGTTAAACTTAGTTACTAGAAAATATCTTTTTTTTCACTTCCTTTAATTGACTAAAATGCTTGAAAATTTGAGAGGAAATCTTATTAATGTTCTTTAGATGGTTATTTAGATTATCATCAAATTTTGATTACAATAGAGGTTTAAGAGAAGACTACTTTTACATGCCCCTTTAGTACTTTTACTTACTGAAGAATGCCATTTAGGTTGTATAATGCACCAACATCATTCTAAAGTTGTATAGACAATATATATTTCTAATTATATGAAGGATTGCATAGAAGTTTTTACGGATGATTTTATAGTTTATGGTGATTCTTTTGACACATACTTGGTTAAATTTGAAAATGTGCTAAAACATTGCATTGAAAACAATTTGGTTTTGAATTATAGAAAATTCCATTTGATGGTTAATCAAGGCATAATTTCGGGTCATATAATGTCTTTTAAGGGAATTAATGTTTATAAACCTAAGCTAGATATTATAAAATCTCTACCTTACCCTATAATTATACTGGAAGATCATTTTTTGGGTTATTTAAGTTTCTATCAATGTTTTATTAACATTTTTTATGGGTCACTGTTCCAAAAAGATGTGGCGTTCAATTTTTTTGACAAATAATGCGAAGTGGCATTCGATGAGTTTAAGGATCGACTCATTATAGGCCTGATAATTTACCCACCAAATTGGGGTTTTCTTGTTGAGTTAATATATGATGCTAACAACTATGCAATCGGATTCGTTTTGGGCCAAAAAGTAGATAAGATAATATATGTCATATATTCCACTATAGAGAAGGAGCTTTTGGCACTAGCGCTCAACTTGGAGAAATTTTTAGACTTATTTATTAGGCACCAAGGTGATCATTTGTTTAGACTATGTAGCTCTGAAATTTTTACTGGCCAAGAAGGAGGCTAAAATAAGATTAATTCCATGGATCTTGCTCCTACAAGAATTTAATATAGAGATACGTGACAAATAAGGAACTAAAAACCTGATTGTTGATCACCTTAGTTAGATAACTCCTAATACCATACCTGTTGAGCTTCAAGATGAATTTCCATATAAAAATCTCTTTCCATCCATTAGGTGATTCCTTGGTATACTGACATAGAAAATTTCTTAGTTACTAAGTCCTTATTTAGTGATTTCTCTAGAGCTGAAAAAGAAAAAAAAAATCAAAAGAGAGGCAAAATATTATAAATGGGATGAACCTCATCTTTGGAAAACTTATTCTAATCAAATTATTGGAAGGTGTGTGTCAAATGATCAATTTCCATCCATTCTGAATTTTTATCATTCATTTATGTGTAAGGGCTCTTTGGTCCCAAGGGGACAACCAATAAAGTGCTCGAATGTGGACTATTTTGCCCTAAGTTATTCTACAATGCATATAGGTTTTGTAAGTCTTATTATTGTTGCTAAAAACCAAGTAGCTTTCGACCGAGAGATAAAATGCCACTCATGAACATTCTAGTATTTGAGATTTTTTATATATGAGAAGGTTATTATGGAGCAATTTATTATGGGTCTAGCCTTATTTTAGACATGTTATCTTGATAAAAACCACTAAATTTAGGCTCTAGAGGTCTTAACTACATTCATAGATCAAAAGGAATGATGTTCAGAAGAAATTGAAGCAAACACTGATGATTGAAAGATATTTTTAGCGGATATGCCTCTGTTTGGGTGGCACACGCCCTTGTTAGTAGAGTACACAGTTGTGTAGGTGAACGTGTAAAATTCTATAGCCATGTGTGATAAGAAGGATGACGCTTCGAGGATAGATATGCATGTGTCAATAATGAACACGACTATGTTCACTGTCTCTGTAAGTTACTGGAACCATATATCTTTGTGACGAGGCTTCAAGATCATACATGGTTACCATACACGACCAAGTGGGTGACCGTGTGTGTTACGTCAAACCTTATTTGTTGAGTATAAAAAATAATTTTGAGAGACAAAAATTGCATGAGATAGAAACACTTGAAAAAACAAGAGTTTTGGAGTTGAAATAGCATTATTCTACTACAATTTTATTGATCTAAGATTAGTTAAAGTAGTATTGGTATAAATATAAATTTGTACTCAATCTTGGAAGTCTAAAAAAGAGATCTAGGTAAAGAGAAAGGTAGAGAGATCAGTTGTAGTTGTCTTGTGATGTATTCTTGAGTAAGATAGCTCAAAATTTTGTATTGCTTGACAGTGTAAGTTACTGGAACCATATACCTTTGTGACGAGGCTTCAAGATCATACATGGTTATCATACACGACCATGTGGGCGATCGTGTGTGCTACATCAAACCTTATTTGTTGAGTATAAAAAATAATTTGAGACAAAAATTGCATGAGATAGAAACACTTGAAAAAAGAAAAGTTTAAAGTTCAAATAGCATTATTCAACTACAATTTTATTGATCTAAGATTAGTTAAAGTATTATTGGTATATATATATAAATTTGTACTTAATCTTGGAAGTCTAAAAAAGAGATCTAGGTAAAGAGAAAGCTAGAGAGATGAGTTGTAGTTGTCTTGTGATGTATTCTTAGGTACGATAGCTCAAAATTTTATATTGCTTGACAGTGTAAGTTACTGGAACCATATATCTTTGTGACGAGACTTCAAGATCATACATGGTTACCATACACAACCATGTGGGAGAAAGTGTGTGCTACATCAAACCTTATTTGTTGAGTATAAAAAATAATTTTGAGAGACAAAAATTGCATAAGATAGAAACACTTGAAAAAAGAAGAGTTTTAGAGTTCAAATAGCATTGTTCGATTACAATTTTATTGATCTAAGATTAGTTAAATTAGTATTGGTATATATATAAATTTGTACTCAATCTTGGAAGTCTAAAAAAGAGATCTAGCTAAAGAGAAAGCTAGAGAGATCAGTTGTAGTTGTCTTGTGATGTATTATTGAGTAAGATAGCCAAAAATTGCCTGTATCCTATTATTTATTTTTAGCAGATTTATCATCGGCTCTACACTAGAAGGTTTTTCATGTTAAATCATGTGTCGAATTATTTTTTTAGTCATCTTTATCGTTTGATTAGTTTGTTATTGGTTAAGTAATCTCGTCAATTTTGTGAGTGTTATTACTTGGAGTCCTAATATAAATAATAACGTAAATTCAATGAATGATTTATTTGTATCATGAGGTTAGTCACGGCATGGTATTCATCAATTATCAAATTTGCAATATTGTTTATGCTTCAAGAGTTTAATAATTGCTTTAGCAAAATAAATACATAATTGCTTCTTTATGCTTCTCGTCTCAATCCTAATGGTTCTTTTATCCATTTGAGTTTTCTACATTTAGTCTTATTGTTCTTGATAATCAACCCGAAACTTCTCTTTTAAAAAATAATGAATGTATTAGTGCCATGAAAGGCAGAACAAAGAGTGTTCATAACGTGTAAAATAGCATCCCAAAAATGAAGTCAAGTGATACAAGAGAAAATTCAAAAGATTAGGTTTATATTTAAGAAACTAGTAATCTTGTTTAGCATAAAGGAAAGTTAATTGACTCTCCAATTGATAAGTTATTATTGATTGAAAGGCTGTTCCTCCTTATAAATCAAGATGTATGTTTTAATTTTGCCAATTATAGCTTGTAATAGCCTCACATTAGTGCTAACATTGTCATTGAATATCCTTTGGGTTCTTTCATCCCATATTCTAGACACTAGCTAGGTGAAAGCTAACCTAAAAATCCATACATCTCCTTCAAACTTCATCCTGGTGTTCAAATTCCATCTAATGATGTCAATCCAAAGAATTAGGGAGTTGTTAATATTGCAAAGTTGAAGAATTGCTTCCTAAAAGTATTTGTTTTAGTAACATTGAAATTAGAGGTGTTCAACATTTTCAAAAGAAAATTCACAAAGTATGCACCAGTTAGGCATTTGAGAGAACTTTGCAACTTTGTTAGAAGTTAGGAGTCTATTTTTGATAGACTACCAAGTATGACTGACAATCTAAGAGAGTGGTGCTTAATCCATACTACTTTTTTCCAAGGAGCAATACTAAAAGGATTGTAAAAGAGACACCTGCAGCACTTGTTAGTATAGAGATCAGAGGAGTAAGTTCCATATAATGTAGTCTTATATTGACCTCTCTAAGTTACAGCAGAGAAGAAATTAAGATATGATTGTAATGGGATCTAGTCTAGAAAGGTTATTGGATGATAGTCCTTCAGCAACCGAGGCATTAAAGGGTATAAAGGTTTTAACGATAATGGTTTCAATAACACAATCCAAGGGTCCAAAAATGGTCAAATTATCAAACCAAAAAGAGGTGTTTTTACCATTCTTTACAATTGATCTGTATGAGTCTCTAATGCTCCATCTAAGTTTGAACAGTTGAATCACGAGGGAAAAAGCAATTGTAGGAATTTTTGTAACCCATATTTTTTAGCCTTTGATGTAATATGTATGCACCCATTTTACCTACAATTTTTGTTTGTATTGGATCAATCTTCATAGCCTTTTGATTAATGAAACAAAATTGATGCTTTTGATCAATAAAATACCAAAACCTCCATAATGTTTAGGCAAACATACCTTACACCAACATTTTCTTTTGATTATGGTTTTACTACTACTGGCAGACCATAAGTGGTTGTGAAATAACTTTTCTATAGTTTTGACTACAGCCTGAGGAAAGACTGTAACATCCCATCCCCATATTAAGGGTTAAGACCCGAGATTTCAGTACTTGTGAGCTCAAAGAGAAATTAAGACAATGCATTTTCTTGCTCATGCATCATGTTAACATATATGTACATAAATACTGAATGTTTTTGTATAAAAAGTGGTACATGCATTCATTGACAACTTTCGGGTATAAATGATATTAAATGTGATTTTATTAATAATGAGGAGTAGAAGGAGTAGAAAGAGTGATATTGGTATGAGTTGTGATAAGGAAAGATTTAGAAACAAGATTGGTAGTGATCTGGAAAATGTTCACTGAGTGTGCTTCGGTTTATTAGCCATAACTTTTTCTCTAGTTATCTAAACGACATGATTCATGATTTGGATTAAACTAGAGATATATGGCTACATTTTGTATGAAGACATTGAATTTCAATTCTTTCTCTAAAAGTCTCAAAAGTTCACGAAGTTAAGAATTGGGTGCAGTACGTCGGTGAATGAGTGGAAAATTCGTCTTCGAAATTTAGGGACAAATTTGGGATTGATATAAACATATTTTAGCAAAAGTACCTTCTGGAAAGTTGTATATTTTTCATTTATCTTTCTAACGGTATATAGTACGAAAATTTTGGACATTGGAGTCAAAAATTATGATTCTTATAAGTGGAGATATTCTGGAGGGAAAAGTGAGAAGCAAAAAGTGAGACGCAAAAGTGAGACGGAAAAATGAGACGCAAGAACTGAAATGCAAAAGTGAGACATAAGGAAATGAGACGGAAGGAAATGAGACGGAAGAAAATGAGATGGAAGAAATGAGACGATGGAAATGAGACGAAAGGAAAGTGAGACGATGCAAAAGTGAGATGAAACAGAGATCAGACGATAGAATTGGCCTTCAAGATCTTCATGAAAGTTGTATATCTCGAATTCCTATTTCCAATAATCCAAAAATGATATCAATCCGATATTGTTTGTGAAAGTTATGGAAATCACGCCAAAGTAGGTTCAAATTGATGAGGTCATAAACATGATTGCTTCTTTTGACCATAACTTCTTCTCTAGACATCCAAATGATTTTATTCTTAAACGATTGGATTCTTAAGACATTGATCTACATCTCCACCAAGAATCATAGCTATCTGAAATGAATGGAGGAAGATTGAGTGAAAAGAGTGGGACGGGTATAGTATGTGTGTTCTTCAATAATATGAACTGGTGTTATCTCACTGAACATACTTCAGTATTTTGATGTTTTCTGGATCAGTAG
>JAOSBM010000003.1:22767798-22778424 GCA_027568955.1 Erythroxylum tenue
GGCTGGGATGGATTGCGTGGAGGCAGGGAGAACCGTTGGATTAAATGGACGGTTGGGATGGACTGCGTGGAGGGGGGGTGAATGTAACGGTTGGATTAAATGGACGTTTGGGATGGATTGCGTGGTCGTCCATCCCAACTCGCCCTTAGTATGTATACTTAATAACTCCTAGCACCGTCACGAAGAGACTGACATTATGCTATTTTTGCAAAAGATTGAAATTCAAATATTTTATTGTCATTTTTTAAATTTTTGTAAAATTATATTAAGTTTGAAATTTTTTTAGTAATTAACCCTACTTAATATTACTTTGCAACTCTTTTTATTTTTATATTATTATTAGTAACAAAATTGATATTTTTAAAAAAATAACAATTGATATTGATATTGATAATTAAACAATATTTTATTTTAAGATAAAAATAAACCAAATAATATAAATGAAATATTTTTTCTTAATCATTAGGTAAAACTTGGTAATTTACTTCTTTTCATAATAAATTGTTAATGATTGGCCAAATCGTTGATGCAAAGAATATCTAAATACTAAACCCACTTTTTATATATCTTCCATGAAATAAAAGAGACTTTTAGAAAAATTAAAGAAAGAACCTACAGTTCTAAGGTAAAAAAAATTATCTCTAAAAATTATGAACCTAATCTTTAAAAAAGAAAGTAAAGTATTTTTGTATTTCGCATAGATTTCCTTGATTGCCTAGATAACCTTGTATCTTGAGTAGCTTGATGCTTGTAATAGTTTGTACTAAGCTATTTTACACCAATATATTCTTTCAGTTTAAGAAGAAGAGTTCTTTAATTCCATAAACACCAGGGAGAGCAATTAATCGTGCCCAGTAGCTAAAGGAATCTAAGATGGTGGGTAAGTCCTCTGACCTATTAAGAAAAGAGGTCATTTCTTTTTGGAGCGGTAATGACTGTCCCTCCTGTTCCGTTTATCAAACTTTCTTTGGACTGTTGATCTTGGATTCGAGAATGAAGATATCCCAGTTGAATTACCTGAGAATTTGAATACACCTGAAGAAGTATGTTCTTGTAAACAAATCGAAGAAATATCTTCCTGTACACCAATCAATGATATATTTTCCTGTAAACAAACCATTGCACAATCTTCAGCACATGTAAATACATACTCTCAAGTAAGATAATCTTCAGCACATTTTTCCTGTAAACATACCAATTTGGCATTCTATATCACTGAACAAGAATCATGGATTTAACTTCCAAAACCAAAGGATTACAGTAAAAAATGAGAACAAATTAATACGAATGAAATCTCACCTCATCCTCATTGAAATTGAGCACGCATCCAATATGACCAGTGTAACTACATCTCTTGCAATAATAAACAGGATGACCAGGATTCCTTAGACTCTCACAGACATGACAATAATGTTCTTTGTAATTATCTTGTGTAACGGAATCCACTAGAGTTAGAGGATGAATATGACAACTGCTCTCCACTTCTTTTGGCACTGGTATGCATTCCAGATGCAGAGTAAAATAGCAATCCAAGCAACGATAGAAGGATTCATTGCACTCTTTGCCACATTTATTGCACACAAAATCGCCATCTGAATAAGCAGCACCTATTTGGATACATCTCATGTTCTTCAGATCATGCGCAACAAAATAGAAGAGATTGTGTTCATGGCAGTCAGCTTTAAGAGCAGATGTTTGATAATTAGCGCATGTGATATGAAGTTTAAACGCACACGGTATGCATGAATAGGCACTTCCACTCCAGATCGTCAAAGCACATACCCTGCAACTTGCAATAACACCACCAATATTGTCAAGTTTAAGATGGTGCTGTGGATGATATTGGGTTTGCAGTTCTTCTGGCGCATCAACGCATAATTTGTGAATAAGAAATCCACAATCAGGACAGCAATAGGCTGGTCCAGAGATGACCAATCGACACAGTCTACATCTTTCTTGGAGTTGCTCTGCACAATTGGCAAGTGTAAGTTTACAAAAATGGCTGAAATGCGAAATGATTATTTCCTTTTCGCTTAGTATTTGGCTTCGGTCCTCAATACGATGTGGTAAAGACGCACATTCAATATCAAGGATAAACTTGCACTCATCGCATTGATAGCCAGCCTCTGCATGGGATACACTTTTACACCCATCGCATATAAAGTACTCGTATGAATTAGAAGGAAATATTGTGAGAGGGTGAAGCGAGTGAAATGGGTGTCTTATCTTAGAAGGGAACTCTGCACATACTTTGTGTAAGCTTATGTTGCAAGATTTACAACTATAACCAGCACCAGATATCTTAGCTTTGCAGCCAAAACAGTTCCCAACAATTTCAGCTTCATGAAAGGTTAAAATGTGATTGTTGCTGGAATCTCCGGTCTGCACCTCCGAATTATAGAGAAAAACAAAGATGCAATAACAGATTCAAATACAAAAAAGTGATTAAAAAGAAAAAAACAAGTAAATGTGAGAGAAAAAAAAGTCAAATTCTAATAACAATACCTCAATTTGTTTCTTGCAAAGGGGATTTGCAGCTTCTGCAAGAATTGGGTACTCATTATTACTACTCTGGGCTTCATCTCTGTTATTTGCCATTTTGACCCTCAAGGAATCAGGGGTATTCCCATAGTCGGAGTCTTCATCTTCATGCTGGTAAACATGAAAAAGCTGTTTATGATTTCTCTCTTTTTTAATGAATCCAATGACAGTAGATTCCTGGCATGAAACATGTGCTGCAGAAGGTGTAATGTAAGAATTGGAAAATTAATTCTTTGTATGACTATGTATCTGCTTCTAATGACTCATATTCTATGATTACCATCACTAGTCCAGCAAATGAAAACATCTTCCTCATTTAACTATAAACTGCTTCTAGTATTGCATAATTTGCTCAGCAAATCCATGTCACATTATAGAAGCTAATGCATGATGAAGTTACTTTACTTGCAAATTGATAATACACGAAAAGGATTTTGACAGTTTGCTAATTCATGGAGAAAGATTACAGATTGAAATTAATATTCTTTAAGCATATAAAATTTCGTGTAAAATCTATGAACTTGCCTCAGATGCTACACATTCAATGTGAGACGCGTATGAGCATTGCTGACAGTAGTAGGCATGATATCTTGAGTTCCTCTCTTCCTCACAAGCGAAGCAATAACTCTCAGTATCTTCAAGAAGTGGATTCCTAAGCGTAAGGGGATGCATATGGCAATCTGTCTTGATATTACTGGGTATTGGAATGCATTCCACATGGAAATAACATTTACACTCGAAACAAAGATAAAAGTAGCCATGACGAAATTCACGACAGACCTTGCAGACTAATCTTCTACTTCTAGTTAGATGATCTGCAACAAAATAGTAAAGGTTGTGGTTGTGGAACTTAAGGTTTAGAGGGGATTTGACCCCCAGAGACTTATGGGCACATAAAGAATGAAGGTAAAAATCACACTGAGAGCATTGATATGCAATAGCATCGACTCTAAACCCACAGGCATCACAAACTGTGTTGTTGTTTTTAATAAACTGAGCACGAAGAGGATGCAGAGGATGATAAGCATGCATTATTTCTCTTAACATTTCAGCACACGACTTGTGAAGGTAAAACTTGCAATCAAGGCAGGCATATGCTGGGCCAGAAACAAGCTGTTGACACCCGTTACACTTATAGTTAAGTCTCTCGGTTGAATTAAAGAGAATAAGAATATGGCGGTGGCTGAAATGATAAATCTCAGTTTTTGTGTCCCCAGTGGATCTAAAATCATGCCCATCAGTTGTAACAGCACATTTGTAATCGAGATTGAAATCGCAGTCTTGGCAACGGAAAACCAATTCCATGGAATAATCTCTGCACTTAAAACAAACGAAAATATCTATAGAATCATCAGGATTAGAGTAAAAGTTGAGTGTGTGTTGTGGGTGTAGAGGATGCTTAAGCTCTTTGGGCAACGAAGCACATTTGTCGTGGAGCCAGAAAGCACAGTAATAACAGAAATAAGCTGGACCATCAATGACTTGATGACAACCGCTGCATGTTGGGGCCTCAACCATCATCCCCTTCCTCTCATTCCTATAGATAGCTTTGTATGTCTCTCTGGCGTTCTTGCAGAACGTCAACGCACAATCGTGGCTGTAATGGGCTATCTCCATGGAAGCCTTTGCTTTCTTGCAGATTGTCTAATTTTGTAGACTTGTGGTGTTATGTCGGAGCAAAGAAGGTAACTTTGAACTAGTCAAAAGTTAATGTCTTCCATATACATTAACCCAACCGCTGGCGACAGCCAAATCGTCTGCAGAATATAGTTCTTGTTAATTAGCAAGTTGCGCGTCTCCATGTCAAGGTTTTGAAGACGACGTCCACGGAAATATTAAACTGTTCTTTGAGCATATAAAAAAAAGCCAATGTTGTTTTCTTCTTACTTACTAAATAATTTTAATCCCAATATTTATCAAGTGAAAGTGACGTTATATTTAAGATTCAAAATCTAACAAACACATGCAAAGAGTAGGTTAGAAGGGGAGGATGTACTGAAGATGTAATAGCCATTTGTTGACTTGCACACTTCAGGTGGCTTTCCGTAGTGGAAAGTTTACCCCCTTTTTTTTTTTTTTTTGTAAACCTTCCGGTTTCCGGCACCACGTGAGTGTTTGATTAATTCGGACTCGCCATGGGAGCTCACACTAAGCGATAAATGGCTGGCCAAGAGGAACGTTCCATTCTTATGGGTAAGAGTCAAACTCCCAACCTCATAGTTAAGGGACAGAGGTGAGCTACCACCACGCCACCCCTCGTGGTTAGTTTACCCTTTGAGTATGTAATCCGTTGTAACGTGTACTCCAAACTTCAACTCATTATGATATATTGGCATTAATTTATGTCTTTAACATATGAAATCAGTTAAAATTTAAATAAAAATATCTAATCATTTATCAAATCAAAATAATCATAAATTCGTTTTAGAATAAAAATATAATTTCTTATAAAATCTATAGTTAAAATTAAAATAAATAAATAAATGTAAGACTAAATAATTATCATAATATTAAAATAATATTTATTTGAATATTAATTAAGTTAGGGTTCTTTAATATCATCTTTTTCTCTATCATCATCAATTGAAGAAAAACCATCTTTTTATTGTAATAAATAACGAAAATGGAATAAAGAATTTAAAAATAAAAAAAAATAATAATTATTTATATGAAATAAATTATCTAGCTCAAATACTTTTACACTCCTCTAATTATTAATAGAATTAAAAATTATATTGTATTTAGTTTGAGTAAAAGTTAGAACTATCACTTTTTTAGTCAAATTAAATGCACATTCTAATATCTATAAGAATAGTCAAAAGATCTTTAACCATCATATCTAAAATAGGAAATCTTTTAAAAGTCACATTTTAGTATTTAAATATATAGTTAATTATAAAAAATCTTAAATTTTATTCAATTTTGTAATTATAACCTAAACTTCAAAAGTAGAAATTAAGTACTTAAATTTTCTATTTTTAAATTTAATCGGGCGCCGTTAGTATCTCCGTTAATATTGCTAATGTGGCAAGCCACGTCAGACATAAATTTAAACATGTTCGATAATAACTAGATTAAATTATAAATGTCAGACTTAATTAAAGTAATCAAGAAAATTAAGAAAATTGAAAGACAAAAGGTAAAAGGTAAAAAATTATAAATTAATTTGAGATTCAAACTTTTTGCCATTATCAATTTCTATTCAAAGAAGTCTTTTTAACCAATTATAGGAATTATAGGAAACAGAAGTGAAAAGCATAAGAAAAGAACATGTTTATTTCGCTACAAAAGGGATTTTCCACTTTAGCTTTCAATTTTCATGTCTCACTTCCTTGGTGACTTTTATTCTGAATCTCTCATAAACCAAACAAACAACTACAAGCATCAAATTCAACATTCCTTCTCTTAAAAATTGGGACTACTTTAACTTTAAGTACACATGAAATCCTTGTTAGCTAATCCGGCTTCCTTGACCTACAATCGGTATGATAGGCTTTTTATCGTTGTTCCTGTTTCTTCATTCTAGATCTAGGAAAACCTATCTTTATCTCCTTAACATAACTAGGGTTTCCCTCGGGTTCCTCTCTAATGTTTGAGAAATGTTACTTCTCTTTCACTCACTCACCACTTATTCTTTTGTCTTTTTCTGCAACAACCCTTTTTCTTCTAAATGATTGTCTGCTAGTTTGTTCTTTAGGTTGTAGGCAAGAGAAAGCTTGACAAGTTCGAAGCTTTCCTAGGGTGCCTAAGTGGTTAATATATATATAGCTAGTTTTAAATATGGTTATGGAAAGAGAGAAGATTTAGACCAAGAAGATCAACAATGCTACAACTAGGCAAGTTATATTTACAAAGTCTAAATCCTAAATTAATTTAGGCTTTTATCCTTTGTCTTTCAATTTTTTAAATTTTTATTAATTTTACTTAATTACTTTAATTAAGTTTGACATTTAAAATGTAATCCATCTGTTATCAAACGTGTTTTAATTTATTTCTAATGTGGCAACGTTAATAGAGATACTAACGTTGGACTAGATTTGAAAAAAAAATTAAAAATTTGGGTAATTAATTGCAACTTTTTAAATTTCAAGTTATAATTGTAAAATTGAGTAAAATTTGAGATCTTTTTTAATCAACCCTTAAATACATCAAAGTCATTATCTAGATCTTTAAGATACTATTTCGAATAAATATTTAATTTAAAATATGTTTAGGATGAAACATAGATTTCAAATACTTTTCGTAATCAGATTCTTAAGAAGCCCCACTTCTTTTGATGTTATTTGAACTAGAGGAAAAGTCAACATTTTGACTAACGTTATCTTCTCTAGTACTTTTGTATTAATCAAGTGTCATAAGTAAGGTATTCTTCACTTGTTAAATAAAATAAGCTATAATGGAATTATCATAAAGTATAAAGTAGCAAGTGAAGACAAGCATTTTATAATGAGGGTGTCCAAAATAGCAAAAATGATAATAATAGAGAGTACTTTGACTAATACTTGTTAAATTTCTTTTGTACCTTATAGATCATACTAGCGATAAATGCTAAAGAGACTTTTATAGCATCTTTTGAATATTTTTATTTTTTCATACAAATTTAAAGTAGACATTTGGATATTTGAACTAGAAAATAATAATGTCATAATATAAAATAGTTTTAACAACTTATAAAGAGCTTCCATTTTTTTTCATTCCTTATCATTAAGTAAAAAATAATAAAAAAAACTTCATCTGATAGCCCTTAATGAATCAAAACATGTTTATAATAGAAAACATGATCAATCATAATATAGCAAGATTTCCACCATCATATACATCAGTCCTTAATTTCATCATCACATTCAAATGAAAAATTTTAGAGGCCATTTTAAAGAACTTCTTATGTTTTATAATAGACTTATTTAAATTGTTAAATCTATTTTAGATTTTAGAAATAAAAATCATGAATCATTTAAGTCTTTCTTGCATAATAAGATTCAGAATATGACAAGACCATCTACCTTGGAAATTTTGCCTAATAATGAAACATTTGTAGTAAAATGAAACTTGAGAAATTTGACCATATTGTCATGATAAGAAGCAATGTCTAATGAGATCGATAAATTTTTTTATCAATCTTCCAATGAGCTATAAAAAGAGCTACTTCATTTGTAAGTGACAATCATTAAAAGGAGGTTTTAATGCCTTAAGAAGAATTATCTTCTTTTTACATCTTCCACTTGCTATCAATAAAATGAGCAGTAATGCATGCATATTCATCTTTTGGTACTTTATTCTTCTAATTATCATAAATCAAGCAAATATGACCATGAGATTGAAACAAATATTTTTGTATTAATCTTCTTTCTTAAATAATATATATATAATTATATCACATTTTAAATAACCCTACTAATTTCTTAATATGTTGAGTAAGAAGCAAGACTCATCATATATCTAAATGCAAGCAATTCAACAAATATGAAAGGAAACTTACTAGTAATAATCAACATATTAATTGCCATATGCAATTTAATATGATCACATTTCATACTTTTCAATGCAATAATACCATTGAAATATGATTTTGTTCTAATCACATATTGCCTTATATCATTATACTTTTTCATTGGGAAGTTCCAGCTTATTTAAGGAAATTTTCTTAACTCATAGGATATCCTTTATACTATGGCTAGCTACAAGGAATGGTCTTAGTACTTTGGACAAAATCAAATGTCCATATGCTTCTAGCCATTCTTGTAAGCTCTATCAAGCTACCAATAAGAGCCATGACCATTTTTTTAATGCTCATTTGAAAATAAACTATGGAAGGACATTCAGGGGCTTTGTAATAGGTTCTACTATGCCAACTCCTAAAATAACACGCTTTGTTTGGTTGCTGATCTGAGTAAGGATGATTACAATCTTTTTAAATTTGTTTTTGAAAACACAATCTACTAAGTTTAACATATCCTTTATAACTAACCTTGGTTTAATAGCTGACCACATTAAGAAGGAAACATTAGGGAACGCATTCTTATTCCAAACCATTCAATATCAGCTTCCTCTCTTTCTCTTTTATCCTTTAAAACTTCTCTGCATAATTTTTTTAAAAAAAGGCTAGTTGGATTTGTAAGCCATAGATAACAATCCTCCCTAACTAGGTTTGGGTTGTAGTTTTGGATCACGAAGGCCAATTCTTATGGAAAGTTATCTCACTGATCCTTACCAATCAACTCCTTCACTTTTGCATTAACTAATAAGGATTTCTATATTAAATCCGTAGGTGGGACTAAATTAGAAACAAACATCAAACACTCTGAATAAAAATTAAAAAGAAAAGAATCTATTATTTATATCCCCTTTTTCTCTAATGAAATCCTCTTAAAATCTTCGTGTTTTCCTCCTCCTAGGCTCATAATTACATCTTTTACTCTACATTTGGTCTCTAACTCTAACTATTTTTAATTCCTCTTCAAAATTGCCCTTTTATATTGCAAAATTAAGGTTTTTGGATTATACACAGTTAGTCATACAATCATATGAGTGAAAACACTTCAGAATTGTGACTTTACACATTCTTAGTTACTTACATGGATATGGGACACGACCATGTATATTGCTTACACAAGCGTGTATATAGGCAAAGACAATATCTTCAAAACTTTACACATTTACTATTGCTTACATGATCCCTTTACATAGTTGTGTATATTGCTCACACATATGTGTACATCTTCACACAGGCATGTACCTCCAAAATAGCTTCACTTCTTTTGTTTTGTCTTTGTTTCATATGAATTCTTCTCTTTTTGATCCATGAAGGCAATTGAGACATGGAAACATGCTTGAAACAAAATAAGTATCAAAATCAACATATAATTATCAAATAACAAACAAAACACACTAAATATAGGAATTAAAACATAGTATACGAATCATTTATCACTCGCCCCACCACTCACCATTTACTAATTCTCTATCTAAATTCTTCCTCAAGCTCCATCTAGATGTTTGTTTGTTACTCCATGAGAAGAAACAACCCTCTTTCTTCAAATCAGTGACACCTATCTTTAATACACTCTCCTTGAAATTATTAATAAAGTTCCTTAATCTAACATTCCCCTCAACTTTATCTTTATGCAATATACTATTAAAATCCCTAATTATTAACCAAAGGCCTAGAATTTATTTATTAAACTCTATCTAGATTTTCCCATACATGTTTCCTCTTAAAGGTGAAATTTGAACTATACACAAAGGTGATACTTGCCTTGAAATTGCCATGAACAAACTAAATATATACATGCAACATTTGGTTGTTCGACTCTAATACATTCATCTTGACCTTCCTTAAGTTTCAAACTAGTACAATATGTCCATAGTCATTATGTTGGTGATTAGACAAAAAAATCCAATAACTCCCTAAAATCCTTATCTTAGAGATATTCTTTTGGCTAAGTTTTATTTCCATAAAAAAATATTGTTGGTCTAGCATCATATACAAAACCTCTAAAAGATAATTGTGTATTGGGGCAATTCATTACCCTAATGTTCTGAGAGACAATTAACATCAAGTTTGGTTTTTGGTTTTGAGGCCCTTGGCTTTATTTTTCCTCCCTAACTTTCTCTTACCTAAACTTTAAAACTCATACATTTCTTGATCTACTAAATCATCTGTTAGGATCTTATCATAATACCTCTCCATTACATTTGGTGGCTCCTGTACAATATCTGTTGAGCTTTGTTCTACTATAGGGGAGTCTTCTCCGTCTATTTCTGCTACTTGGCATAGTACTTTTAATTAGAGAAGCGCTCTAAAGGCAATCACCTTTAGCACCTATTGTACAAATCATTTTATGATTAATAAAGACATTTTTATTATTTCGATGTTCATACATTTATAGATTTGATGTTGATCTTAAATTGATTTAATGAAATCTTTGATACAAAACATAGCATAGAGGAAATCATGATGAGATCAAGATAATGAGATTCATATCATGTATAATGTTAGTATCTAAATTTTCCCTAGTCATAGGATTAATGAGATGGGATATCATTAATCCGGATAGACTAGCACATGTTATACTCCTTGATTGG
>JAOSBM010000003.1:22876185-22888128 GCA_027568955.1 Erythroxylum tenue
AAAATTTGTATACATATCAAATTTAGTATTATCTTCTTAATAAGAGCAGGCTGCCTTAAGTGGTGCTCGGAGAAGTAGGTAAAATTGGCCGAACTCCGTTATCAATTTTTGGGTGTGTTCTTTCCTTATCTCTTTTATTTATTCCGCATTTATAGTATTCAATATTATTTTTCGGGTATATTTGTGGTGTTGTGTTCAATTATTTAGGTGTATTTACTGTTTGTATGTGTACACGGGTTAGGTTGTGATAAATACACCGTGTACGTAATTTCTGTCTAGGAGGCCGGGTTTTAAGTGGGACCATTTGTGACCCCTCCGCCCTTTCTTGGGATTTTACGTGAAATGGTAATACTGTCTTAGGAGTCCGTTCGGCGGTCTTTCCAGGGTATTACTGAATCGGTTCACTTCACTAGTTGCTTATTTTAGAGGAAAAAATTACCCGATTTTCTCGACACTCTCATCAAGTGAGGTTACAAGTTCTTTGTTGTTGCTGGCTTTGTTTCTTTGTTCTTGCGCCGATTTTCTTCTTGAAAGATAGTGTTTGCAAAATCATCAAAACTAAGTAGTCCACCTTGACATTATTTGTTAAATTGATGGTGATGAGTTGGTTATACGAATCTAGTAAACTTTGAAATAGAAATTCAACATGTTCTTCAGACTCTATTTTATAACCCAGTGATTAGAGTTGAGAAAATAGAGTATTCAAGGTATTGGTGTGCTTTGTCACTGAAGTAGATTTTGACATCCAAAGAGTGTCCAATTTTCTCTTAAGGAAAATCTTGTTATAGAGTAACTTGGTCTCGTACAGCTTAGTGAGATGATCTCAGATCTCCTTTGTTGTCTTCTTCCCTATATGTTTGACAACACCCTATTTGTTAATGCTAGATGAAGATTTGCAATAACATTTTCGTCCATCTTATTCCACTTATTATCATCTATGAATGTTGTCGGCCTTTCGCTAATGGCCGCCAATCAGTTATCTTTTCTTAAGATAACCTTCATCTTCAGCTTCCACTATAAGAAATTACTCCCGTTGAACTTCTCAATCTCAAATTTTACTGTCATTGCTTCTAATCATAAACAAAACTTAGCTCTCACTATTTCACGTGAATAGTACCCATGTGTATAAATAGTACCTTATACGTGGATAGTGCTCAGTTGCTACAGTGACAACTTTGCAACAATGACTGAGTTGTGAATAGTGAAAATGCCCAATTGCTATAGTTGTCAGCTTTTTTGGTTAATATTCTATTATCCGTCGACTTCACCGATAATTCGAACGGATTGTGTCAAAAAAGTCGTCGTGATTTTCTAACTTGGCTCTGATATCACTTGTTATGAAAATTGACCGAATTAGAGTATATTCGCAACTAATAGGATTGAAAGAATATTAATGAAGAAATTGACACACATATTTTACATAGAAAACCTTTAAAACAAATTAGAGTAAAAACCACGAGCAAAAAGAAGAAACTTCACTATGAAAAATTTAGGAGTTATAACCTCTCTCTATTTTATAAGGAGAAACATTAAATCTTTCAAGAATAGGAGAAACACTCTCCAAATTGTGGGGATTGAACTGAAAAACAAAAAAATTTGGATAATTTTAAAATTGATCTAGGAAAGCCTATTTATAGACCTCCTATACGTGTATAGTCAGATGTGAACAGTTGTCCATGTGCAATTTTCTTCCTTTTCTTTTTTACTTTAACAAGTCAACAATAACAATTCAGAGTTACGTTTTGATGCTGGGACTTGTAGGTTATGGGCCCACCATGATTTTGTTGGTGAGAACTACAATCGTGGTAGGGGAAAGTCAAAAAGTAAGAAAAATTTAAGATGCTAAAACTATGGCAAAATGGGTCACGTGAAGAAGGATTGTCAGAATAAGATAAATTCCAATCCTCAAGAAAATGTGGCAAGCACTTCAAATGATGGTAATGTCCTGTGTTGTGAGGCAATGACAACAAATAAAAGCAAACAAAGATTTTCTGGTGTATGACTTTTTGACTCGAGAGCTACTTCTCATATGAAATCTTAGAGGGAATGGTTCTATCATTATGAACCAAACTCAGGAAGATCTGTGTATAGTTGCAATGATCATGCCTTAAAGATCATTGGTGTAGGAATCATCAAGCTAAAGTTGTGTGATGATACAATTCGTACTATCCAAAGAGTGCGGCCTGTGGAGGGCCTGAAGAAGAATTTGTTGTCTTTAGAACAACTGGATGATCTTGGTTGCAAGGTTGAAATTGAAAACAAGATCATGAAAACAATTCGAGGTACGCTTGTAAAACAAGATCAAGTTGTCAATTAAGAAGTCAAATTGACCAACAAACAAAAAAAAAACCAGATAAGAAAAATACATGTTAACATGTTACCAAAGTGGGAAACAAGTTCCCTTTTCAAGTGTGGATGCCTTCGTTGGGAAATCTTATACAAGAAAAGGAAAGCTTCAACATTGATATTCTCTTTTATTTCCAGTTTATTGTTTCCTATTCTTATTCCGTAGGGAGTTTAGAGATATAGGACTTCTATAATTATTTTCCTATTCTTATTTCGTAGGAAGTTTAGAGAGATAGGACTTATATAATTATAATAAAACTGATCCTTATTTAAAGGAATAGTTACGAAGTCTATAGATATAAGACTTCTATATTTGTAATATGACTGATCCTTATTTAAAAGGACAGAAGATAAATAAAATGGTAGTTCAGAATTTAATCAAAACCAAGATATTGGAGTTCTCTCTTATCGAACCCTAAGGTTTCAGTTCCCCTTGAACGAGTCTGAATTTTTATCCAACATAGGTTGACAAAATCGCAATAAAGGGAAGAGAGTTGAATTCGATTTCCCAATCAATCGTCCGGTAACTCAATCATGTTCTCAGATATATAACAATTTAGTATCAGAGTCAATCACCATGGGCGATGAAATACGAGCATTGCTACAACAAGAGTGGACTATTACGGAATCAATCGTGAAGGCTAAATTTTTGGATTTGAAGGATCGGTTGGATGGTCACTTAAAACATATCACTCACCAATTTCAAGAACAGATGAAAAACCTGATTTCGGATTTGAGCAAGACCACGATGGGGGATGGTAAGGCCTACAGTAATACGACTCGATCGAGTTCCAGACCTACACCAATGATTGCGAGGACAAGCACAAAGCCACTAGAAAGAGGAGCATTTTTTGCAAATGGAGGGGCTGTTCTAAGATTCACAAAATTAGATTTCCCTACTTTTAATGGACATAGGACCCATTAATCTGGCTCCATTGTTGTGAGCAGTTTTTTAAAAATTAGCACACCAGCGATGCAGACGAGGTGAGTTTGGCAGTCTTTCATATGTTTGGTGAAGCACAATTTTTTTTACTATCAATTAAAATTGGAAAGGCTCATATCAAGTTGGTAGAAATTCCGTAATCACTGTTCGCTGCGATTTGGCCCACCAGAAGGTAGCAACTTGTTAGGCAACTTAGTTAGTTTGCGACAAACTGGAAGCATAGAGCTATATCAGCGATAGTTTCAAGAGAAATTGGCAAGGGCTAGTGAATATGTTTGTGTAGATCAATAAGCGGGCTTATTCATGGCTGGTCTGGACGTCTCCTTTCGACTGGACGTCCAATTACACAAGCCTACATATTTAGCCACAGCCATGAGACTTGCTCGAGCCTTTGAACAGAAGCAACAACTGTTACAGGTTGGAATTAACTGAAGATGGCAAAGGCAGATTACTTGAGTGGGGTTTGGATCCTCAAATTCACAACCATTAAATGCCCTGAAAAATGCCATAACCTCTGCAGCTACGGGTTCCTCAACAACCCCAAAACACACTCCTTTTATCAGGAGATTAAGCATAGCTGAGATGGCAGAACGTCGTTCAAAGGGGTTATGTTATAATTATGATGAACCCTATTCAATGACTCATCAATGTATAAAACTATTCTGGTTAGAGCTAAGTGATATTCCAGAGGAAGCGACTACAGAAATTGATGAACAACCTGGAGGAGAACCTGAAAATTCGTTACATGTTATTACAGACCAGACACATGCTAGGACTATGCGACTACAAACCATAATGAGTGGACAACCCTTGCTGAGTTTGGTAGATTCAGGAAGTACTCACAATTTCGTTAGTGTGATAGCGGCTCGTCATCTAGCCCTTCGAGTAAAACATTTACCTAATACTAGTGTGTCAGTTGCTAACGGAAAGAAAGTCCAGAGTAAAGGGGTTTGTTCTCATCTCACCTTTTATATTGATGCACACAAATTTTTGGCTGATTTTTATGTTATACCATTGGATTGGTTTGATATTGTATTAGGAATTAAATGGCTACAAGAATTGGGACCTATTGTTTGGGATTTTGCAGCGCTCACAATGAAATTCACAGTGGAGGGGAAATTGGTTATGCTTTAGGGACAGCAGGCATACGCTGGGAAAATTTGCATTCGCTAAGTGAATCCTCGATAGCCGAGAATCCTTTAGCATAACTCTTGCTAGAATTTGATGATTTGTTTCAAGAACCCATGGGTTTACCACCCCTTCGTTAATGTGATCATCAAATTTGTTTACTGCCTGGGTCCGCTCCAGTAGTGGTAAGACCTTATAGGTATCCTCATTTACAAAAGGATGAAATTGAACAACAATGTTCTTAGATGCTTCAGCAAGGAATCATTAGGCCCAGCAAGTCTCCCTTCTCTTCACCAGTTTTGCTAGTTCCCAAGAAAGATGGAACTTGGTGTCTTTGTGTTGACTATAGAGAATTGAACGCCAGCACTGTCAAGGATAAATTTTCCATTCCAGTAGTTGACGAACTTCTTGATGAACTTCATGGTGCACAATACTTCACTAAGCTGGATTTGCAGTAGGGTTATTACTAAGTACTCATATTTCTTTCAAATGTAGAGAAAATGACCTTCTGCACCCATCATGGCCACTTTGAGTTCCTCGTTATGCCGTTTGGATTGACAAACGTGCCATATACTTTTCAAGCCCTCATGAAAAAGGTATTTCATGCCCAATTACGCCTCTTTGTGCTTGTTTTCTTTGATGACATTCTCATTTATAGCCACACTTTGAAGGATCATTTATCATATTTTCGAATTGTCTTTGAATTACTTCGAGCTCATCAACTTTACTTAAAGCGATCTAAGTGCTCCTTTGCATCTGAACAAGTGGTGTATTTGGGGCATGTAATCTCAGCCATAGGTGTGGAAGTCGATAGGAGCAAAATTCAAGCTATTTTAGACTGGCCATTGTCGCAGTCTATTACTTCTCTCCGTGGATTTTTAGGACTAACAGGATATTATAGTAAATTCATTCAGGATTATGGCGTATTGGTTGTACCTTTAACCAGTTTACTTAAAAAGAATTCTTTCTAGTGGAATGACTTGGCTTTAACAACCTTTGAGAACCTCAAACGAGTTTTGTCAACAGCCTCCGTGTTACAATTGCCTAAGTTCGACGTCGAATTTGTTATAGAATTTGATGCTTCTGGCGAGAGTATTGGGGTTGTTTTACATCAAGAGGGACATCCCATAGCTTTTTTTCAATCGTCCATTGGTTGTCTGTCACAAAAAGTTGGCCGTGTATAAGAGGGAGCTTATTGGCCTAGCTAAATCGGTTCAACATTTAAGACCGTATATATGGGGACAGTATTTTCTCATTCGGACATATCATTATAGTTTAAAGTATCTGCTTGAACAACGAATGATTACACCACCACAACAACGTTGGCTCAGTAAACTAATGGGGTTTGATTTTAAAGTGGAATACCATGTAGGTCATCTCAACAAAGTAGTAGATGCCTTGTCCCAACAATCGACAACAGATATGACGAATTGTGCCATCAGTCAACCACGAGTTTTATTACTTGAGAACATTCAGGATGAAGCAAAAGGGGCTGAAGTATTAAAGGAGCTTTATGTGCAAGCTGAAAGAGGAGAATTAGGATCCGAATGGGCTGAGTCAGATGGGTTGTTGTTATACAAGGGCCGAATTTTTCTTCTACCAACATTTTTTGTGATTTCCACCATTTTATTTGTTTACCATAATGGTACACATGAAGGTATTCAGAAAACCTTGTATAGAATACGTGGGGATTTTTACTATAAAGGTATGTAGACGGATGTGGTTGCCTATGTGTCTATTTGTCCCACTTATCAACATAATAAGACCGAGCATTTAAGCCCTGCTGGATTGCTTCAACCGCTGTAGCTTCCTGTGCAAATATGGTCCGATATATCGATGGATTTTGTGGATGGTTTACCGAAATCATGGGGTAAATCGGTCTTGGTGGTTATGGTGGATCACTTTTCTAAATATGCTCATTTCATTCCTCTAGCTCACCCTTATACAACCGTTCGTGTAGCCCAAGTGTTCAATGAGCAAATTGTCCGTTTACATGGCTTACCTGAAACTATTACTTGTGATAGATATGTCGTCTTCACTAGTGCATTTTGGAAGGAGCTCTTTTGTTTGCAAGGTATGAAACTTCAATTTTCTACAGCTTGCCACCCTCAGACCGATGGGCAAACCGAGGTAGTCAATCGTACTATTAAAATGTATCTTCGTTGTTTTGTGGGAGGTTTTTCAAAAAAATGGGTTGCTTGGATATCATGGGAGGAGTATTGTTATAATACTTCTTTTCACTTCGCTCTTCAGACTACTCCCTTTAAGGTGGTATACGGCCATGATCCACCTCGTTTATTGTCTTACGTAGTAGGTTCTTCTCGGGTCGAAGCAGTTGACAATGCTTTGGTGGATAGGGATAAGGCTTTACAAGAAATTCGGGATCGATTATACTAAGCACAACAGTGAATGGAGACTTATTATGACAAAGGGCATAGAGAGGTGGAGTTTTCTGTTGGCGACTTAGTTTGGCTTCGTCTACATGCCCATCGACAACACTCCTTAGGAACTACGGGATTTAACAAGTTGCCTCCCCATTTCTACGACCTTTTTCCAATCACTCGCAAGATTGGTTCGGTGGTGTATGAGCTCCATCTCCCTCCAGATAGAATCATTCACAATGTTTTCTATGTTTCTTTATTAAAAGCATTCAAAGGGGACATACCTGCTATTTCTCCTTCACTTCCACCCTTAGTGGATAGGCGTGTGCTCCATACTCCTCAGTCGGTTCTTCGAGCACGTCTCAACTGTGGCTGATCTAAACTCTTAGTTCAGTGGACTGGTATGCCTATTTCTGATGCTACTTAGGAGGATATGAAACATTTCTGACATACTTATCCAGATTTTGGGCTTGAGGACAAGTTTCTTCTGCGGGACAGGGGTAATGTTGTGGATGCCTTCGTTGGGAAATCTTATACCAGAAAAGGAAAGCTTCAGCATTAATATTCTCTTTTATTTTCAGTTTATTGTTTCCTATTCTTATTCCGTTTCTATAATTATAAAAAGACTGATCCTTATTTAAAGGAACAGTTAGGAAGTCTATAGACATAAGACTTCTAAATTTGTAATATGACTGATCTTTATTTAAAAGGACAGAAGATAAATAAAACGATAGTTCATAATTTAATCAAAACCAAGAGATTGGAGTTCTCTCTTATCAAACTATAAGGTTTCAGTCTCCTTTGAATGAGTCTGAATTTTTATCCGAAATAGGTTGACAAAAGAATCACAATAAAGGGAAGAGAGTTGAATTCAATTTCCCAATCAATCGTCCAGTAACTCGATCCTATTCTCAGATATATAACATGTATGCTTGAGTGTGATTGTTTTACTTTTTCTTTTGGATTCTTGTTGGAGTGGGGGGTGGAAGAGATAGGGTTAATGATAGGCAGAGGGGATTTTCTTTTACGTAGTATCATATTAGTACCTTGATGAAACATCATCCACAAGCATCTCTTCGGAAGTTAGTAGAGGTGCAGAAGCAATAGCCTCTTTTGTAGCTAAGAATTATGCAGTTAGCAAGAAAATTGTGATAAGTGTTTATAGTAAATGAATCGACAGTATAGCTGAAGATGTTAAACCTCAAATGATTTACAATTTATTAATTAGTAAAAGAAAACTGTAGCAGATAGTTTAAATAAATTGGATAGCAGAAGATACAGGCCTCTAGAAAAGGTGTAACTGCCTTTCAACTAATAAGTTGAGATAATCCAACTATTAAGTTGAGAATCAAGAAGAGAAGAGTATTGATAAACTGAAGATAACATAGCTTGAAGAAATTACAAAGAATTTGTACAAAGAAAACTTAGGAAAATGATAACTTAAAGAAATTATGTTCGTCAGGGAAATAGAACAGAAGACAATGTGATTCACCAATACGGTTATGGAAATCTTGGTTCATCAAGGTAGGCGAACAGTGACAAGTCAAATAGAACATAAATTTACCTAGTGGCCGATTAATAAAATAGTTGACAAAGCTAAATAATTGCCAGTCATCTTCCTGCTTAGGTTCCTACCAAGGTATGGAAATTCCAAATCTAGCACCAAAATTTTAACACACATAAGATTGTCAAAAGAATAAGGAAACTGAACCCTGTATCCAAAAGAAAAACATGCGGTCATCTGTGTTGGAACTTCAAGATGTAAACCCGTTCTGATGCTTGGTTATCTAAGCAAGCATGACAGTGTGGAACCAACTACAAGAGCCAAAAACTTCCCAACTTACAAAGTTCCTTAATTGTTACCTTCTCAAAAACTGCTTCATCGGGGAAAGTTATCTAATCCTATTAACCAATATGTCAAGTTAAGAGATCCAGCAAACTAAAAATACATTATATGGCACATAGCACAAAACGATGACTCGTCAATTTCTATTTCATTCGAAAAGACCCCACTGTAAAGTTTATTGTTCGGCCAGTAAGCATTGTGACACCGGTTGCAAAACTCAGAAACCAAAGTGAAATTTTGAAAGACACAAGGATACATCTTCCACAACATCTGGACCGTAATCTAGCCAACAAAAATGGACCAATCCATCCTCCCCTGGAACAATAAAAAAGAATAAGGAAACTAATTTCATCATTAATTTTGTTCTTAAATCTTATTCAGAACACAAAATTAGATATAGTTCATATACATTGAAATCTATTTAACTACATATAGTTCTGAAAAAAGTTGTGACAGAACCGTAATAAATGAATTTTTTTTTGCAAGTATGAATTATAGCACAAGCACTTGGAAGAAGAAAGACAATGTACCCTTCCTAGGCTCACAAGCCCCTTACTCGTATTAGGAATTATCCTCTTGCCCTCAAAAAACATTTTACCAGCACGAAACTCAAGCATAATTTCCTGCAAAAAATGTCCTCTCTTTGTAACATAAAACTACCGCCATGACTAATAAGCATTCTTAAGCCCCTAGTTAAGAAAATCCAGATGTAAAAACAATGAGCTTGGCACTATCTAAATATGCAGCAGGTGAGAAGTTATAGCAATTCCATTAGAAGACGACAATATAGGTAGGATATCTATCTATAACAAAAGGTAACAACTAGACATTTAAAAATGCTGCGTTTTTTTAACAATTAAGAGATTCAAACACCAAAAGCAAATATGTAATGCACGACTAAGAAACTTACAATAACATCCACACACAAAAATACGTTAACAAATCCAAAGTGGATACAGAATATTTCACCAGAAACTCATGAAAAAGCTTTATGATCTAATTTTAGTCGACAGGAAAGGATGATTATCTAATTAAACATCAAAAACCGAGGTAGGAAGCGGACGTAGCGGATGGAAATTGACAGAAAGCTGATACCTTCCCACGAGGATTTGAATCAGAGAAGAGCCCGTAATATAATTAATCCCAGATAAAGGCTGGTCAACCGGGGAAAAGACAAATTATTCCTAACGTTTCATAAAAAATCCAAGTTGATCTTTGATTAGCTATTTTCTATTATAGTTATTAACTTTTTTAAAGAGAAGGGATAATAAATTATATAATTACATAGTTAAAACTTTTAAATATTTTCTAATGCCATTGACGCTTACAGAGTCCATTGATAATTGAAGAGCCCACTCATAATAAGTTATTGTATTTAAAATGAACATCAGAAAAATTACACTGATAAAAAATTGTAATTATATTTTATTGTTTAATGTTTTAATTAAAATTTAGCTTAGATTTTAAAGTTTAGTAACATATAAACATTTCTAAATATTTAGAAAAAAATTAAAATAACTTTTTAATTGACGAAATCGCCTGCGACTCCCTTCTGTCTCACTGTCTTTTCTAGCGTCAGTCTCACTCTGTCCCAGAATCTTTGAACAATGCCATTTGTGTCTATAGGGAAACAAAAACTGTAATTATTTGGTTTTTGGTGACTGGCCCTTTGTAGAGAATGTCATTGGTGTATGTGGAAAAGAGTTGACCTTAAATTTGTTGCTACAACATAGCTCCACTTTTTGACAAGAAGGAGAAGAGAGACAATAAGAAGAAGGCTTTCAAAGTGTTATCAATAATGACAACAATTAAGTGAAAGTTTAGATGATATTTAGGGTCTCGAGATCTAGTAGTATATAGGTCTCATTTGGTTGCCAATCAATCAACTACTTTTTTACTTGATTGGTTAATTTTAGCTGTTTGACTCTTCAAACAACTAATAATATTGTTTGGAGAATAGCTTTTTCATCAGCTGATTGAAGATAAACAGCTGAAAATGAAAACGTCTAATCTTTGGTATAATTTATCGAAAGCTCTACTTTTAGCTTATGATATTTTCTTCTTCACCTTTTTCTTTTCCAGTTTGTAACTTTCTTTATTAACTACTCTTTTGACCTTTGTGATACTATTTAATAGAGCTTTATAGGCACCCTTCTTGATGTTAACCTTTTATTGTACATTTTCACTCCACCACCAAGACTCCATCTTACTACCTTTAGGACATTTGGAAATACCTAAGATCTCTTTAATTGTATTCCTTAAAAGAGTTGTTACTCGCTTCCACATCTGGTTAACATCTCTTCCAATTTATATTCTTCTTCATATATTACTTTATCCCAAAATTGTTCCAGCATATCTCCTTTCAGATTCCACCATCTAACTTTGATACACCTCTTTGGACTTCTTTTCTTCCTCTGGCCCTTAATTATAAGATCCATAACCAATAATCTATACTGAGTTAATTAGTAAACATTAGGTATTGCCTTGCAATCCTTGCAACTAGATCGATTTGTCTAGCTTATGAGGAAATAGTAAATTTGAGCTTTTATGGTTTTGCTCTTAAAAGTCATCATATGCTCCTCGTTTTTTTAAGAAAAAAAATTTAACTATAACTGACTAAAATGTTACTGTGAGATCCAACAAAGTAGTCTCACTATCTTTTCTATCACCGTATCCGAAACCCCTATGAGTCTATGGATATCCGTTCAAAGTTACTGCTATATGATCATTAAAGTCTCCTCCTTGAATAACTCTTTATTCAGGGGGTATCTGTTGAATCACTTTATCTAGTTTTTCCTAAAATTGGCGCTTAAGTTAATCATCTAACCCTACTTGAGGTGTATAAATATACATTACATTGAAAACAACACCTTTCACCACAATCTTTAAGGACATAATCTTATCATTATTCCTTTTTACCCCCTACAATATGATGTATAAGTTCCTTGACAACTAAGATACCTACCCTATTCTACCATCTCGAATACCCTAAATACCAAAGTTTGAATCAATTAATCTCTTTTGCTTTAGCAGCTGTCCACTTTGTCTCCTAGATGCATGCTATATAAATCTTATATTTGTGTAAAATCTCCACTAATTTCAAAGACTTCCCTGTAAGGGTCCTGATGTTCTAAGAACCTATCTTTAATCTTTTAATATATTCTCTTCTCTTAAACCCAAAACTTACTGAAGGACTAGCCCTTACTTTATTATTTAAATTTTTATTTATATTTAAAAATAATTTATTTATATTTTTATTTATAGAGAAATATATACAAATAGGAATAATTTTTTAATAT
>JAOSBM010000003.1:22894962-22907086 GCA_027568955.1 Erythroxylum tenue
TAACTGTTTCTTGATTCTTTAAAGAAACGGTTATTCAGTTGAGTTCTATAACTAACTCACACTGATGCTTCCGTCTGTTTTCTGCTTTCGTCTGCTTTCCGCTTTCGTCTGCTTTCCGCTTCCGTCTCCTTTCCGCTTCCGTCTGCTTTTGTTCTAAGCTTCCGTCTACTTTTCTTCTAAGCTTCCGTTTGCTTTCTTCTAAGCTTCCGCCTGCTTTTCTTCTTCCGTCTGCTTTTCTGCTAAGCTTCCGTCTGCTTTTCTCTTCCGTCTGTATTTTTATTCACTTGTTTTATTGTTTGTCTTTTGTCTGCTTTTCATTCGTCTGGTTTTATTCGTCATCAAAATTATTTTAATCGTAAAGTCATTTTGACTTAACAAAGTACACACTCATTACATTCCATGTAAATCAAGATTGATATTTAACATTACAATGCAAAGTCATTTTCCAATAACATAAATGAAAATAAGAAGTACCATAAGCACAATAAATCCTATTATAATATTTAATATTATAAATTTCATCTTATTTATCTCATTTTCCAACAAATTTATGTCTTGCTCCATAAGCTTCATTTACTCCTTCAACTCTTTGGTTGTGCTTGTTTTAATAATAGATGTTCCAATATTATTTGTTTCAACTGTCTTCTTCAATATTGATACTTCTTTCTTCGATTTTGAATCACTTCAACTCTTTCTCGATAAATTTACCATCATACCATTTGAAAAAGTTGCATCTTCAAACCTAAAATTTTTTATTTCATTATAGAGACATTAAACACAAGCAATAAAAAATATATTCTCACTGGATAATTGGAACATCCATAAAATCTCCGACTATGATTATAATCACTTCATGAAGTCCTTAACATGGAATTCAACCTATAATATCAAACCACTTTTTCAGCATTTGAAATTATTGTATTAGTAGAAGATGAGAATTCCATAGGTTTAGGAGTTGTCGTTGTCATAATCATAATAATGACATATATGCTCCAGCAAAGAATTAAGAGGAAGGGCTACTAAATTTAACAACTTTGATGTATGTATAGATGTATGGATTTCTACCCCTCTACATCAAACTCAAAAAATTATTTACTGTAAACAATTAAATTTCTTAAACTCATTAATAAAGACATCCTCTACTTAATTTAGTGCTTTAAGCCACAATTCTCACAAAAAAAGAAGTAATGTTAATATAAACTTTCACTAAATTAAGACAAAAAATGATGTATCCACAAATGGAAGTTTGTGAGAAATATTAATATAGACTCTCATTAAATTAAGATTGCTAAAAAACTGATGTATCCACAAATGGAAATATAATAATTTTGAAGTTGCTATCTTTATTTGACGAGAAAGGAATCAATCTTTTAACATGATTATAGAACAGAGTTATCATTTCTCAATTGACTTATGATGAAGTGTGTAAAGCGGAACAAAAAGGAAAACCAATTAAAGGTTCAAACTTCAGCTCAAACCTAGGTAGCTTCAAACGTCAATAGTTGAAAGCTAATGATAGCTTTCTGCAAGCTCTTAACATTAACTAATACCAATTCTAAAACTGATTATTTTCATTTATTATGTTTTTGATATCTATAATATAGGGAAGATTTAAGTTAATATAATACATAGAATCAAAACTCATCTAATTCCTAGAAATGTCCTATTTTTTTGGTTGATTGAATGAGCATATGAGAAATCTGAGGGTGTTGTCTCGTCTGAAGAGGGTCATGATAATAATGGAGAAGAAAATTACGTAGTCTTAAACAAGAACTCTCTAACAGGAAGAAAAAGGCAAGCTACTAAAAGAAGTCAGCAAAAAGCTCCTAAGTTAGTGGGAGCTACATTATAAGTGAGCACTGTAAGGATTTTTAATCAAACACGTGGACTCGTATGTGTATAATTGTATATAAAAATTATCATATATAGTTGAGCCCAATTAATTAAAGTGGTCTAATATGTTTATAGTATTGTGAGTTTTATGCATCTATTTTAAGTGTGAGCTCTATATGTGTAGAGACCGAGTTTATAATTTCTAGTTTTATGATGGGTCAAACTAGAAATTATATTAAGCTTTACCCTAATATAAGTAGTTATGGTCTCCAAATTAAACGTAACCTAAATTCTTATATGAAATCCTATCATCAGAGAAAAATTAGAGAATTACAGAGAACTCTGAAAGGAAAGGGCTACGTTCTAATTTGGAAGATAAAACCGTAAAACTCCATTGCAAATTTTAGCAATAGATTCAGGTACGCTTCCGCCTTTATTTAGTTCTTGATAATTTGATATGAATAGATCTTAGTTTTAAAGGGTTTAAAATCTCTACAGGCACATCCTTCGGTAAATTTATCATAAAATAAGGCAAAGATTGCAAAGTCCAGTATAAGAGATATCTTACAGTGGTTGGAATAGAAAACCAGGGCTGCGAAGGCAAATGACTGTGGTGAAGAGGGAGAAAGAAGATGGCACCGGTGAAAAACAAGAAAGAACCTGTTCAAGCTTCTTTTTTACTTTTCAAACCGTGGGTTGAACTTGAATTTAGGCTTGAAGTGCTTAGTTTGACCCAACCGAAGTTCGAATATGTCAAGTAAGTAAAACGACGTAGTTTTACTCAATAAATTAAAAACTTAATTAAAATTAATTTAGACACTATCGAATTTTGGGCTGAGCCCGAATCTGAACATAACTTTTTGAACCGGCCCAATACCAAGCCACTTTTACCCAACAGAAAAAGAAGTGAACACGCGTCAACAGGGACAAGATTTCACTGAAAAGAAGGGTGGATACACGTAGATTCCATGGCAAATTGAAAGAAGAACAAACCCGTTTGGGAGGAAGTGAAATACGTGTATGTGTTAAACATTTGGAGTCTGAGTGAAGAAGAAGAAGATGTTGTTTCAAGTGGCAGGGCAAGGTGCGCGTCCCACCTTCTTCGAGATGGCGGCAGCCCAGCAACTCCCGGCCAGCCTCCGAGCTGCTCTAACATACTCCATCGGCGTAATCTTTAATATTCCATCACTTTATATGTGCATTTAGCTAACTTGCGCGTGCTTATACGTACTTATATCAAAAGATTGTCTGTTTTTCGACTTATTCACGACTTTTCTAGTGATATGTGATAGGAAAGTTTTATATATTTGATACCATTTAGAGATTTCATTTGAGTTTGTCTAAATTTCCTCACTTTCTGCTTTAATTTGGAGGATTCTTGGCTTTAGTGTGAATGTTGGCGCTATTTGTTGGTACTAATTGTTCCAGTGTAATCAACGCGAAGTTTCTGGCTTTCTTAATCGCTGGAGGTTATTTAAAAAGACAGTTTGCATGTTCTAGATTTGATGGTTTTTAAACTAGTTTATATCTTAATTAATGTTGCTTATGTTGTTCAAGGTGCTGGCGTTAAGAAGGCCTTTCCTTCATAAGGTATTAGACTATGAAGATGAATTCTTTGCCTTGCTCATGCTTATTCTCGAGGCTCATAGCTTAAGAACTACAGGTTTCCTTACTCCTTTCTTCTTGCTTTTGTTCCCTATTTTTGGTATCTTCCATTGCTGCCAATTCTGTTTGTGAAATTGTATTTGTGTGCTGGATTACTCAACTTTTGGTCATATCTTGATGTTATTTCTGTTTTTACGGAGTTGTTATAAATTTGTTTTTGATTATCGCATCCTTGGATTACAGCATAGCTAGTGCCTGATATCTGTCCCAATCAAGGTGAACCAATGTCTTCTATATATGATTGCTAATGTATTCTATCAATAGAATATACTTGATATTAACATTAGCAGCTGTACTCATGTGGTATTTATATTATTGTTTCTACTTTCACCTTTATCTTGTAGTGGCTGCTTTCTGCAGTCTGCTTCTCAAATTATAGGTTTTTCATAATGCTTTCTGAAACATCTTAATCTAAGCAAACTTTGGATCTTTAAATTGGAAATTTTGGTTTGGACCTTGTTTCTTGTGGTTGTTTCTTATACATATTTTCCTCATCAGATGCTTCATTTTCTGAACATCTTTATGGAATGCGGAGAAGAGCAGTGACGATAAGTGTAAAAAAGGATAATACTAATTTGAACTCTGGGGACGAAATTGAGCATTCTGGGTTACAAAAACGCCAAAGAGTTCTTTCAGTTGTATTTCTGGTACTGAGGACTACTTTTATTTAACTATTGTTGTATCATAAGAAATTTGCACTTCATTTCATTGACTTTGCAATGTTGTCTAGGTTGCCTGGAATAGTAAGACTAGTTACAAAGCATGTTTACCAAGAATTGACCTGCATTCTTCATAATTATCCATCAATCAACGATGAATTTCTAAATTTTTCCCTTCGACCATAGAGCACTGGAGGTTAATGATTTCTGAACTTGATTTTCTTGATCAGGTGGTGTTACCTTATTTTAAGTCAAAGTTGCATTCCATATATAATAGAGAAAGGGAAGCTATGCTACAAGCAAGTTTGTGGGGGAATAGTGATGAATTGATTGGGGAATCTGATTATTTTAATGGAGCGGAGACATCTCTTCTTTCCAGAGAAAACTCAAATACAGAAGCAACAGTGAGAACACGCTTGATGAAGAAAATTCAGAAAGTTATATATGCTTGCTACCCATGGCTACATGCCAGTAGTGAAGGTAGGTGCAACCCTGCTTCCTTTTCTGTCTCTAGTTCTGGTGATAATGGTTACCTTTTACCTTAAATACTCAGTTGACATCTAGGAAGTGAAGAAGAGCTTGTCACAGCGAAATATGAATAACAGTTATCTATCAAGCCTTTGCTTTCCTGGTTGATAGTTAGTGTTACACTCTTATCTTGCTCTTTTACTTAATATTCAGCAGTCCTCACGTTACCAGTCTCTGAGGCTAAAAATATGTGCTATAAAATGTTGGAATTGCTTGGCATCATCCTTCAATATTAGTTATCACTTTATTTATGTATTTCTGCCAATTCATTAAGCAAGAAGGGTCTTTCTTGTAGCCATGTGGATCCATCGCTACCACCTCTTTACTTCCAAATGTCTTGCTGGTTCTGCTAATGATCTTTGCCAACCTAGGTTCATCTAATCGGTTTTGTAATGCAGGATTGTCCTTCACTTATCAGCTCTTATATCTACTGGATGCTACTGGATTTTATTCCCTAGGACTACAGGTGCTTGGAATTCATGTTTGTCGAGCTACAGGGCAGGAAATGGTATCAATTTATGGCAAAGTTGGAAATTTGTTGGTTATATAACAATGCACACACACTGAAACACGCATCACTAAGCATTTTTTTTCCAGCTGATGTTTGTTCTGCTCTGCATCTTGTTGTGCAACAAATTAAATCGTCAAGTGCTTTTTCTGAGTTCTGTCTTATAATGGATGATTTTATGCAAGAATTAAACCGTGGTAGGATGTGATATTTGATTGGGAATTGGACCTGTGGAATTAAGAACAATTGTAGGATCAATTCTATGGATCTCTTTTTCCTTTTATATATTGCTCTACTCTGCATCTTGATATACAACATATTAAATCTTCAAGCTCTTGTTCTAAGCTTTGTCTCATGGGTGATTTTATGCAAGAATAAACCGTGGTAGGATTTGACATTTGATGAGGGCTTGGACCTGTGAAATTGGGAACAAATGTAGAATCAATTCTATAGACCTCTCTTTCTTTTATGTACCTATTCAATGTTTATTGAGAAGGGAGAAGTGTTTCTAGATAATATTGAATTTGAAAATTTTGACTTTTTGCTATTTTCTAAAAAAAAAGGGTTAATTGCGTTGTATCTTTCTGTATATAAATGGAACTTTGTATGTTGCTGATGAGTGATTGCATGGGACAACTTCCAATTATAACATCAGTTGATTATTCTTTATATATGTTAATTTTTGCTTCCACGGACAATTTAGCGTATTTTAGGATTGTGTATAATTGCTTCTGATGTCAAGGTAGATGGATTCTTCTTCAAGAATTTCAAAGATTAGAAGCCGTGAACGTGAAAGACTTCGTGGTCCTCCATGGCTTAAGGTATTATTCGGATTATTTTGTTGAGTTCGTAACAACCCCTCTCTTATATCATTTTGTTAGACAATTTACAATTTCCTCTCCTGATTTTCCCTCTAAATAACATATTGATACACTTTCGAAAATTGTGACAGGCATTACAAGGAGCATTGCTGAGATGTACCTATGCTGTACTTGACTATGCACAAACTGGCTTAATTGCGTCAGTATTCATCTTCAAAGTGAGTATGGTTCATATGCTCATGTTTTGTGTTTCTGATTGAGCAGTAACCTGCCTTCCAAAGACATGATATGGAAGTCTGATTTCCATTACGTTGCTTTCTTGTATCGCATGCTGATTGATACTGATGTACCACATCAACTTTTTCCATTTGTTAACAACGAAGAGCTTCTCTTGTAATAAAGTTATAAAGAAAGCTTTCCCTTATATTGATACGTGAGTAGCATCATTTCTCAGGGAAAAAAAAAAGAGTTACTTACCCAAGAATGGGATAATATTTCTGGAATTACAAGTCTGTTTTCTGTATCATAGCCCTGCTGGAACAATTTTTGGGTCCTTCTAATGTTTGCATACTTGCATTGAATTTTGTTTCATGTGTTAAAATGCTTAACCTTTCATAATTTATCTTTATGCTTTTGTAATATACTTGTTGAATTAAAGAAGCAAAGGGGGACAATAAAGTTGTTTAAGTTTGAATAAAGCTTATCCATAAAAGTAAAATTTTTGTGTTCTTTGGCGCTGACAAATTCTTAATGTGAATTATATAGATGATGGAATGGTGGTACCAATCTGCTGAGGAAAGGATGTCAGCTCCAACAGTGTACCCTCCACCACCACCACCTCCACCTCCAAAGGTAAAAAGGAATCAATTTCCATCTTAAATTCTCTCTCACATCCATTGTATGGAATCATCTTCTGGTGACAGAAAATTCATCAATAATTATGCATTGTGATCTTAAGAGTGCTTCTTCAAATAGGTATAATATGGGAAAATACCGTGTGTTAATGATATGTATACATGTATATGTTCCTGTCAAAGGATAACTATAAACAGTTTCTTAGTATTTTGCGTACTAATTTTTGAGTAATAGATCTTATCAAATGTGGGAAACTAATAATTTGAAAAATGATATGTTGGTATCTGGATTGTATTATCAAATATATATACTTTCTTTATTGCCAAACAGGTGGCCAAAGAAGGGATTCCACTGCCCCCTGATAAAACCATCTGCCCTTTGTGCTCACAGAAGCGTGCAAATCCTTCTGTAGTTACTGTTTCAGGCTTTGTCTTCTGTTATGCTTGCATATTTAAATATGTAACTCAGGTGAGACATTAACATCTACTTCATATTGGCCTTTTGGCAAAAAGTTTGTGGTTTATACCTGTAACTAGAAAACTGATAAAATATGCTATTTGCTAACACAAACAAGCTTTACTTGACGAATTATTAAAACCACCCTTTATGATCCTTTAGGAAAAGGAAAAATAGGATAATATTTTCGTCTTTTAGGGGAGGATTTGAAGCATATAGGGAATTCCTAGGGGAACCTCAGATGTTTGTTTTATGTGTCTAATACTCCTATGTGGTGCATTGGAACGTCAACAGTTAATGTTTCTCTTATCCCTCTGTATATCCGTATGTGTCGAAAGACCTACCTCAGTTGTAATACTGTTAAAATATGAATTAAGCTAGGAACAAATTCTCCAAGTGAAGAGGAGTTGGAGAAGAATAGGTTTTGCATGAGTAGAGTTCTCTATTCTTTCTCACTTTCCGTGCTTCTGTTCTGGAGTTGTGTATTCGTTCTCTTCATAATCGTGCTTCACTCCAATACTTTACCAGTACAACCGGTGCCCTGTTACTTTGATGCCAGCGGCTGTTGACCAGATAAGGAGGCTCTTCCATGATATGTAGACACTTTGTTGGATACTACAAGGTATAAGCAGCGTATTTTTGCTAGGATCTATAAACCAAATTAAACCAGGTAATTATGCAGCATAGCTGATTATAAGCCAAGCATAGAATAGTTTACTGATTTTGTATACGAAATACGATAACTGAAAGACGAAGTGAAGTGGCCTCGGGGTTATCAAAGTTCTACCATTTTCAATGGATGCCTACTGATTTGAATTTGTAGCTTGACAAGGTTTATGGATTTTTCTCATTTCTTTCTAGTTTGATGTGTAAATAAGCTAAGCTACAGTCTTTGCCTTTGTTTCATTGCATCCATATGTAAGTGCCTGTGTTTTAGGCTAAACAAAAGATTAGAGAGGTGTCCTGAGGCAAGGCAAATGTTGCAGCTCCAAATAAACCTTGTAAAAACACCACATTCCTGTATTATGGGAAAAGAAATATAGGAGTTATGTCGTGTTGGATCTGAATATACAGTGAATAGAATTCTTTGTAAAAAGGACACATGGGATAACATACAACATTCTTTTATAATATGTTCGTGTAGGATTGTAATTTGATATAATCCTTTTTTTCGTTTTAAGATAGATACAGAAAAATATTCGTTTTTTAAGATGTTATTTGAAATTTATAATCACCAACGTGTGTTAGTTAGTACGGTAACTGAAAATTGAAGCAGAGTGTTGATGCTTTCTATGGTCACATCCCCTTAATCCTATTAACCTATAGGTTTTGAAAACATCCAATCAAGATTTTTAGAAACATAATTAATATTTTTTAAATTTGCCCTATTAAACATGGTTCTTTGACTAATGTTTAAAATTTTTGGAATCCTTTGGTTTTACGTTTATTTTTTTACTGTAGTTTTCAGGTTTTATTTCTTGTTTTTAGTTTTAATTTTTTTAAAACATAATTATGTTTGATTTTTAATGTCAATATAATTATATTTTAAATATTTATAATAATTAAATATTAGATCAAATTTAAAGATAAATTAATCTTATAAATTAAATTAAATTAAATTATTTTATCTTAATCTCTTATACAATATTTATCAATAAAGTTATTATATTTATTAAAATAAATAGTTAGTTAATTATTTATTTATAAATTAATATTTATTTATTAATATATTTTTAAATTATTAAAATAATTTCTATTTATAAATATGTACATTTTAAATTTAAGACATATTTATTAAGTAATTATAAGATTAAAATTATTTTTAATTAAATTAAATTATTCATAATTCTTATTAATTATTACTATTAAATAACCTATTTACTTGATAGTAAATCATATTATCACAAAAAGTAGAAAAGAAAAAATATAGTTTTGTAGTTTTTATAAGTTATGCCGAAAAAAACAAGAAAAGATATTTTTTTTTCTAAACTTAAAAGTTAAAATTAAAATTAAAAACTAAAAACTAAAAACTAAAGTGAAAATAAAACCAAAAACTGAAAAGTCTACTATACGCCAAGAAAGCGTTAGTATTATGGTAATTATTATACTTTTTTAAGATATAAATTTATTACTTTTCTATTCCTTAAGATATAATAATTCTCGTCATTATTGCATTTGTATTCTTGTAAGTATTGAATAGTTTGCTGATTTATCATAATTATCCAATGTTCTGATGACAACGCCTCAAATTACTAAAGTTGAACCTGAAGTTAGTGAAGCAGAATCCATAGGCACTGGACCTTTCAGACCTGAACTAGCACCACGAGCAATACCAGTTCAGCCAGCTGCACAGGATCAAACCAAGCCTATTTCAAGACTTTGGTTTACTTTTGATGATCTACCTCTGAAGAAATGGAGAGACAGAATTCATGAATTTGGAGCATGGATTGATCTACAAATGACTAGAACAAATCATCCTTTACTGGATATTTTGTTAGAGTTTACGTCTCGTTTTACTGGTACTTTGCGAGAATGGTGGCAAAGTATAAATGACTATCAAAGATTTTAGTATATCCAAGCCACTACTACAGGAACACTTCTTGGAGTAATCTATAAAGAATTTATTGGTGACTTTTAACTTATTGACAAGCAGATCCGTTAGGAATATTTTGCAAGAAAATGATGTTCACTTGATAAGCGTGATATTTAGAAGCATTACCAACGAATGATGGAAATGTACTATCTTTTGAATGAATGAAATGATGTTAATTTGCGATATACTTTTATCTCGTCCCTTCCAAATCAATTATAGCCGGAGCTACAAAGGACCATAGTTTCTTTACAATGAAATATGTCAACTATATCTCTTAGAGAAATCTATCAGCTTATTTTAGCCTCTCTTGATAAGTTAGGCGACCAACATACCTTGTTCAAAAATATCGTGAAAGGCGGTCCAGTGCTTAAACATGCTTGGAAGAAACCTTATCTACAGATAAAGTGCAAAGATAAAAGGACTTATGAGTGTCATAGAAAGAAGAAAGCTCATCTTCGACAAGTCTTATCATAGAAGAAAATTCCACAGACAGATGGAAGGCTACAAGCCTTGGAGAAAAACCTTCGAAAGGAAGAACAGTGGCAAAAAGAGAAAATTTGTCAGGTTCTTCAAGAAATCCTCTCGTCGCTAGAAGCGTGATCGATGTTTTCTCTGTGGACAATATTGACACTTTGCACGCATATGTCCTCACAAAACAAAGATGCTAAGTTGTTGAAGCAGATTCAATCTATTCTGCCTATTCATTCCTCCAACAACTTTGAAGAATTGATCGAGGAACAATCTCAAGAAGATGAGGACACAAAGTTTGTTATTTCAGTCTCTACTTCAGAAGATGAAGAATCCTTTGACTCCTCTATTTCTCAAGAGGATGATTCATTATATATGCTACAACAGACATGCCTGAAAGTAGATCGTACACCAGTTTAACGACCTTATGTCCAGATCCAACTATTTCAACAGGACAAATATGATAACCCCATTAAAGCTATAAGGTTTATGGATACTGGATCCAGTCGTACGATCATAAAGCCCAATATCTTATCATCTGACACATGGACTTCTCATGATGAATATTTCACTACTGCTAATGGTAACTCATTTAAGATTGGGTTAATCACTAAAAGAAGAATCGACATTTGATTCTTTCCTCAATGTACAGTTTGGACTAAAGTTCTTGGAAGCAATCTACCTGGCGTAGATATTTTCATTGGTATGGATACATACAGTAAAGCCTCACCTTTACAGATCCTACCCATAGGCCTTAGGTATCGCTCATTTTCCAGTCCATATACTGAAATAAAGAATGTGTTTGAACTTACCCAAGTTCTTACATTCTATTCTGCACTACGAGATAAGCTGTTGGAATATTGTCCAGAATCTCATGCACAATTTTCTCACCTATATCTTATGTGAAAAATGCTGACTTTTTCATAAGTCTACCTTTTAAGAAGAATGAGGATATCAATCCTACCAAAGCCAAACATCTAGGGATGAACCCAGTTGATCTAAAGCTCGCACAAGATGAGTGTGCTATTGTTTTGAAGTAAGTACTTATTGAGCCCACAAAGTCGGATTGGGCTTACAAAGCATTCTATGTCAATAAACTTTCAGAGCAAAAATGTGAAAAAAAGATATTAGTCATTGACTATAAACTTCTGAATGTTTTCCCGCAAGATGAAAAGTTTCCTCTACCAAAGATAAGTACTCAGGTACTATTTCTCAAAGAAGCTGTTATCTTCTCAAAGTTTGATCTTAAAGCAAGATTTTGGCAACTGGGTATTCACCCAATGGAGAGATACAAAACTGCATTCTGCATTCCCAATTTACAGTATCAATGGACTGTTATGCCATTTGGACTTAAAGTTGCAACATTATTGTTTCAGAAAACAATGACCAAGATTTATGAGCCTATTCTCTACAGTGCAATAGTTTACATCGATGATATCTTACTCTTCTCAAAGACCCGCGAGGAACATCAGGCCTTATTGCAACAATTCTTGGATCTTACTAAACAGTATGGAATTATGCTTTTAGCCTTGAAAAGCATCATTGGAACTAAGAAAATTGATTTTCTGGGCACAAGAGCTGTTACAATTTCCTAATGAACATCTCACTGTTGAACAGATACAACAATTTCTCGGGATTGTTAACTATATTTGTGAGTTCATACTGTTAAGTCAAAATGACTTTAATAATAATTTTGATGATAAACCAAAAGCAGACGAATGAAAAAGCAGACGGATGA
>JAOSBM010000003.1:22925539-22937574 GCA_027568955.1 Erythroxylum tenue
TATTATTAATAATTTATTTAATATTTAATTATATTAAATAATGTCCAGTGCTTCATAATTATTATTAATTTTGTTAAAAATAAGAATAAGGAAAGCCAAATCAAAAACAAAAATTTTATGTTTGTTTTTGGCTTTGGAAGAACGTTTACGGAATAAGAAAATGGCTTTGAAAATCCAAAGGCAGCGTTAGCTTTGGCTCAATATTCAAGGGCAAATTTGTCCGAAAACACCCAATTAGATATTTTGAATGAGAATAAAAAACACAAGAACTAAGGTGAACGAATCAAAAACACAGGGACTAAGATGAATAATCAAGTATATCACAGGGACTCTCTTATGTGATTTGCCGACTAGTTTGGCTTAGAAATTTGCAACTGAATGTGTGATTATCAGTAACATTTTCTCATTAACTTGTATGCTTAGACCGACACAGTGACAACATTTTGCCTAAGCGTCGGTATTATATTCCGTTGAGACGTGTAAACCAAATTTATCATCGGAGAGCCTTGTACACAGTGGCTGTCTATGATCCTAATTATTAACTCATTAGTAATAAGCATCATAATCACACCCGAGGTCCCGCAATGAAGCGGAGTTTGGAGAGATCTGATAGTATGCAGCTTTATTTTTATACAGTAGGCATTTGATTTATCATTCTCCAGCTCAGTACCCAATACAAATATACAATTTTGGAAGTTAATCCAATACTTATTCAGAGAAATCGAAAGGTTTAACGTTATAATGCCAACTCCTCCAAGTTCAATCGCTCTAGCTTCCAAATCAATCTGCTGTTTCTTTTCAATAAATGCATCCTCTTAAGTATGCATTCAAGGATTGCTGTTTATATTTGTGATGTAATTACTCCACACATCCTGGAACATTATCATTCAACTAGTCATAGGTGGTGGCTCACTTGTCTGGAAGCAACGCATTACTTAGGCAAAAGCAATTTTGCTATACCTGGAGCCTTTCTTGCCTCATTAAATCTTCATTGGCAGCTTTCTTGTTTACGCACAACCAGAGCCATGGCCAACCTAACTAAGATACTTGTCATTCTCTATGTTCATGCGATGGTTCTACCTTTCAACTGCGGTAATTCCTACAGTATTACCAAAATCTCTCCATTTTGTGTTATTCTTCTGTGATTTTACCTGTGTAAACAATGTTATACTGTGTAGTCCCAGTATGCTTGAAATTAGTTCTGTTTCATTTGATAGCTATAAGGTTCGTTTGATCATAGCTTCACCTCTCCCATAAATTTTAGTCAATGTTTTGATTCAGCAAGTCACAATTTGTTACTTCTTTTGCCAGGACCGGTGAAATTTGCTAATGGATATCAGGTTGGCATATGGGCTAAAACCTACGTTCCATTACTGACAACTCAAATTCTATAGTTATGAGTGATGGGAATTTTATGCAGGAAAAGACTTGGTGTGTTGCCAAGCCATCCTCAAGTGAAGCTGAATTGATTGCCAACATCAACTTTTCCTGTGATCAAGTGAAGGACTGCCGTCTGATACAAGAGGGTGGTGCCTGTTACTGCCCTAATAACATTCTCAACCATGCTTCAGTTGTCATGAACTTTTACTACCAAATGATGGGAAGAAACACATGGAATTGTGACTTTGGGGGAAGTGGTCTCATTGTCATAACTGATCCAAGTAGGAAAGTTTCCACTATTGTCAACATGTATACGATTAACTTCATTAACAAAAATTCATCATTTTCTTCTTGTTTTCAGGTTATCCTGGTTGTGGGTACGACTAATGGTTGCAGGATCCTACAGAGGTTTTGGAACTAATTCTGAATAAGCTGTATATGTGATACTGGAAATTATTGAAACCATATGTTGAGTGCGTGTTTTCAAGTCCATTGAATCACAGTAAATCTCCAGTGTGATTGAGTTCCACTTTGTGTGATTGAATACTTCTGTTCCTACTCTTCTACTGATATGTTTAACTATGCAACAAGGTTATGTTCTATGAAAAACGCAAAGGGAGATGTAGACATTCATTTAATATCAAATATTTGGTAAACTCGATAATTTCTAAAATCATTTGGCACGGAACAAGATCCTCTGTCTAATTTTATGGTGTCTTATTCTGACCAGTGAATCTCAGTCATTAATTTATGCGGATCTCAATTTTATGGTGTCTTATTCTGACCAGTGAATCTCAATCATTAATTTATGCAGATCCCATGTAGGTCTCACATAAATTAACGTGGGGTTCGCATAAATGAATGACTGAGATTTACTGGACACAATAAGACTATAAAACTTGACAAAGGGTTTGAACTCATTTGGCATAGCCACCTTCAAATGGATACTGTTCATTTCACTCAGCCATGATATGTTACGTAACGGTGATACTAGGAGGTAAATGTTCCTGGCAAATTAGAACTTCAAGGCATGTAACGGAAATGAAATTTTATGGCATTTATTTAGATAAAATTATATTTAAGCTAGTAGTTATAATATATATATATATATATAAAGAATATTATATCCACTATGCCCTCTTGTTGTACATATTTAGAAGGCATGTTTTGAAATTTGTTTTTTAAAAAAATAAGTCAGGCTTAATTGAGCTCAGGTCAGGGTGTCCCGATCCTGAAATAGCAAGGTCGGACCTACCCTCCCGTTATCATCCCTACTCAAGCTACCTCATCAAAATTTTTCAATTAAATTTTTTAAATAAAAAATTCAATCTACTCAATTTTTTGAGTCAAATTTAAACTGAAAAAAGAGAGCATCTCTATTGCTGTGATTTTAGCTTAGTTGTTAAAAGTTAAAGCACTTTCATTTTCTATGTATGTCAATATTTATTAATTTTCTTTTGTAATTTTCAATAAAGTATTTAAATATTAAACTACAAAGTAGGGAAATTGCCTAAATTTTCATTGAATTAAATATTATAATAAAATTGAATTTTATTTTGTATTAATTTTTATAATTGAAGAATTTAAAAAGAATAGTTTATCTATGCAAGTTTATGTCTTTATTGAATCATTAACCATTAAAATATGTTTTTATATATATACATATTTTATTATTTTAGGTGACGTAAAAATTTATTAACTTAATAATATAATATAACATAAAAAGATATTTATTAATTATATTACATCTAAAAGGTTCTTTTATGGGGTCTTCTAACTATTCAAGTAAATAAGCTAAAACATAAATCAGAATAATAATAATAATAATAATAATAATAATAATAATAATAATAATTGAAAGTAATTATTTGGAGATACGTTGGATTGGCAAGATACAAACGAGGTGACATGCGCGGAGTGTGCGTAGAGGGTGACAAAGCTTTCTCTAAGCTCATTGGATTTCACACGACACTCTTTTCTCTGCTAACCCAATACGGTATTCTGTTTTTCTCTTCCATTATGATCCTGTGCGTACATTTCTTCGATTTGAATGCACTTGTTTCCTGGGGTTGAATCCATTTTTTTTTTTCATTTTTCATAGACAGCACACGATGGCTGCTGCACCTACAAGGGCACGAGCTGATTATGATTACCTGATTAAGCTTCTCTTGATTGGTGACAGTGGTTTGTTTCTTTTCTTTATCCATTTCTGTCTTTAATTTCCTTCATTTCTTTACAATTTTTACAGGTTTGATTGATTGTTACCATTTGGGTTTTTGGTTTTGTGAGTGATGCTGGGAGATTTTTTGAGATTTCTTAAACAAATGGCTTTTTTGTTCCTTTATGGGTTTTGATAATCTCAGATGTTACACTTTGGAACTTGGCTGTTCTTTGTTTAATACTTGTGCCCATATCTGAAAATTAATGTAGTTTTAGTGATAGTGTTTGGTACAAGAGCTGTTGCTATTCACTTAATACTTACCCTTTTTATTTGATGTGGGTCTTTCAGTGTTTCTCTTTAGTTGCTAAGAAGGGAGTTTACGTTTGTCTAGTGAATGACAGTCAAAAATTGTTTTCTTTTTGTTAAGTTAAACCTGACATCAGTTACTTGAATGGAGGTAGATTTTAACACGTAATGCATCTAATTGGAAACAAACCACTGTCTTGTTTTTGTTAAGCCTTGTTTTGGTTGGGGCGAAGCAGTTCGTTACATTCTCACTAGAGAAGATTGTTTCGGGATCATGAAACAATGAGAGTCCATTGACTTGTCAATGCTAAATGGAAAACTGGATGCTGGATTCATTTCTGTTTCTAGTCCTTAATTACATTGCACCGAAGAGAAAAAGCAATGGCATGATAGGTTTTGCAAGATTGAAAATTATCTACAATCATTGGAAGATGCAAAATTTTTTCATATGTAGAATGATCTGGGATTTCGTTAGTTTAGTTCTTACATTATGTGTGAACTAGTTTATCCAATAAGTAGTTTTTAGTTATTTCTTGGCATTCACTTCAATGTTCGTGGCCTTGTAGGTGTAGGAAAGAGTTGTCTGCTTTTGCGGTTTTCTGATGGGTCCTTCACCACCAGCTTTATTACAACTATTGGGTTTGTATTAAGTGGATAAGGATTGTCAGATGTTATAACTACTTATTTGATTTAAAGAAACAGATTTAAAATATATCATCTGTTGCATAACTAGTTGAAAAATGCTAAGCATTGAATGCCAACCTTGAATGGGTCATGAGTCTGACGGTCTTGGTTGCACAAATGCAATCTTGAAGTAAAGAAGTTTAACCTTATTCTTATAACTTTCTTTCTGATATAGGTTGTTTTCTTTATCAACAGCATTGACTTTAAGATAAGAACCATTGAACTTGATGGCAAAAGGATCAAATTGCAAATTTGGGATACAGCGGGTCAGGAGCGTTTTCGAACTATCACAACAGGTCGGTGCTTGGGTTTTCCAACTTGGTTTCGTTTACGGTTGTAGGTAGAGCATGCATTGCGTATTTCTTATTTGCATTTGTAGGTGGTGCATCACCAGTATTCCTCTGGCCTTGAGACTACAGTGAATCTTCACCTAGCCGTTTGACTTACTAGATAAAATCTAGTATCAGATAAGTATATTTGAAACTGCAAAGTGGAGTAACTGTTGGAAGGATCAGATAGTGTGAAAAAGAAACACCATGGTAGATCCTGTTAACCAAGTTGCATCGTTTCATCAGCTTGATATCTGACCTTGGAGTTTTGGGAGTTCCATGGAGGCGTTAGCTTTTGGATATGAATTTGTATCACTTCTATTTTCTGTCTAAAGATTCTGAGTTCCTTCTTTCCAAATTCTGAAGTCAATATTTTCCGTAGAATGCTGATGTTGCTCATATATTATTCCTTTTCTGTCAGCTTATTACCGTGGAGCCATGGGGATTTTGCTGGTGTATGACGTTACTGATGAGTCATCTTTTAACAGTAATTTCTCTGCTTTGAGGCTTGAATTTTGATTTGGATTTTTTATTATGCTTTTGGCAATTGATGGTCACTATTTTTCCTAATGTGGAAGATCTCTACAGAAGCAGGAGTTCTCCGTTACTTGTGGACCGATCCTTTTATATTTAGTTTTCTGTGGTTCCAATGGACTCACTTTCTTAATATTTTCAGATATTAGGAACTGGATTCGCAACATTGAACAGCATGCTTCTGACAATGTCAACAAGATCCTAATAGGAAACAAGGCAGACATGGACGAGAGCAAAAGGGTAGGTCTTGAATTTTTTAGTTGCTTCGAATTTTCACTTACATTATTCCAGTTCATAATGGCAATGCAACTTCAGACTAACCACTTATGTCTAACATTATACGCTTCAGAACTAGCTTCATCTTTGGTGTTCTTTTCACTCCAAATGTATGATTGAAGGCAATAGAACTATGAGTAGTTTTTCCTGTTCGTTGAATAATTAGGACGCAAAGTTGTGCACTTTATTGATTCTGTCTGTTGTGTATGTGGTTGTCTTTTAACATGTTTGGGAGTTTACGTGTTTGGCTATGGGTATGTCTGTCTGCATGAATGTAATGTTCACTGGTTTCAGCAAGGGGTTCTCTTTTTGTTTCATTAGGCTGTGCCTACTTCCAAGGGTCAAGCTCTTGCTGACGAGTACAGTATGAAGTTCTTTGAAACTGTAAGTAGTTCTATGCTTGTGCCATTTAGTTATCGTAAAACCTTAATGCTATTTTCTGTATCATAACAAAATATAGTCTTCTGCAGAGTGCAAAGACAAACTTAAATGTTGAGGATGTCTTTTTCTCAATTGCAAGGGACATCAAGCGAAGACTTGCAGAAACTGACACCAAGGCAGAGGTACATATATACTAACAAATGATGCTGGATTTTCTTTTCTCTGTGATTCTCTTCTCTTTCACTGGAGCAATCTCCATGTTAAACCTTATGTTCATGAGCATTGAGATATCTCTGTTTTTCCTGGTATTACTTAGCCTCAAACAATCAAGATCAATCAACAAGACCTGACAGCCAGCGGGGGCCAAGCAGCCATGAAATCAGCTTGTTGTGGTTTGTAAAATGTGGATGAATCCATGGATCTAGGCTGGAGTTTAGATAGGTGACCTGTAACTTGGTGGGGTGTAGAAGTAATTATGGTGACATTCCACTATGGAGCAGTTAGTTAATTGTACTTCTGTTAGTTTCTTCCAGTTAAATCCTTAGTGCATTTGCATTGGTGTGTAACTTACAGTACCAAAGTGACACCCATCTTTTGTTTGTAACTGATCTCATTGACCAGTCTTGATGCAGATAGTTAATGGAGAATAGCTCATTTTCCTCATATAAAGATGTTTTGCCTTACTTTGGTTCCTGAGAGATGTTAGGTTTTCTTATCTGATGATTGGTTGAGTAATGAAAATATGCCTGTACTAAGTATGGGAAACTAAAAAGAAGGCTCTGTCATTAAACAAATCCACATATGTACAAGGAAAAGATTATGCAGAAATTTCTTTTCTTTTCTTTTTCGTTTTTTAGTTTTATAGACTTGCTTTATCATTCCAACTAAATTTGCTAAAACTTTAACTATAAATTATTAGGCATGGTTATAGTATTATGGCCATAAAGAACCAAAGAAACCAGACTAATGTTAATGCAACTTTCCTTAATTAGAAGATGCATTGGAAGGAATCTTGCTTGTGCTATATATTGAATAGGATTGGAAATTGGTCAGGTTCACTTCAAGACCCAAACTCAAGCTTAAACTATATCTTGATCAAGTCTAAATAATTGAATTCGAGTATGGTAAATTGAACTTAATCTATTAGTTTTAAATTAAGTTGCACTAGATCCGAACTAATTTTTCGTCTCAAAATATTGACAACAGCAATTATGAGGCTGAGTGTGATCCTTATGAAGGATCGATCAGAAACTGGAGAAGAAAAAAAGAAGGTAACAAATAAATGTAATCAACTTACAGAAACCTGGAAGTGCTTGACTAAATCTTGCAGTATTTATCCATTTGGAAGCTCCAAGTGGCATGGAGAGAATTATGACACATGCCACCAAGAGATAGTCCGATGATTCAACCTTACGAGTTAAGAGTTTCTAAGTTAAACAACCAAACACGATAATGACAATCCTCTCATCTCATCTTTTCACTTCTTCCATTAACTGTTAGTTCCCACAATCTTTCTTTTACGTTGTCTCCAAGAACTTGCACATTAACTAGTCTCATCCCCATCTTATACTGATCTACATTTTACTCTATCCGATGTATGATAGTGTGTGATTAATGTGTGTGCATGATTTCTGAAAGTTTTCATGATTATATAACAGATCTCATAATAAAATCCTGTGTAACTTTCCATCTGGGATTGCTAAATATTTAACGTATAAATTGTTTATAATACTCATGATTTGATCCTGTAGGAAGGTGGTTCCTGTATGTTTGCGATTGATCCTGACGATTGGATTCATAACAATGGCATGGTTCAGGGCAGGTTCCAGGTTGATGAGGCTTGTAATCAGGAGAAATCTATTTCACCATCAGAACCATCGCATCAGGAGGCTTGTGTCCGACTCTGAGAGTAGAAATTTTCACACTACAATCTTCAGATTAAAAGCTGAGACTGCGCAAACCCCTAAATCTGTTCATCTGTCTAGGCTATCTGACAACTTTGTTGATGCAGCCAATAGTGTGTACTTAGAGGAGCTCTACAGGTCATGGGAATCTGATCCAAATAATGTTGATGAGTCTTGGGATAATTTCTTCAGGAATTTTGTTGGCCAGTCAGGACTACCATCTGTTGGACTTTCAGGCCAAACAATACAAGAGAGTATGCGATTGTTGTTGTTAGTTAGAGCTTATCAGGTAAACGGGCACACGAAGGCAGAGTTAGACCCATTGAATTTGGAAAAAAGGGAAATTTCACATGATTTAGACCCTGCTTATCATGGTTTTACAGAAGCTGATCTTGACAGGGAGTTTTTCCTAGGAGTCTGGCAACTGTCAGGTTTCTTGTCCGATAATCGTCCTACAATGACCCTCCGGTCCATATTGATGAGACTTGATCAGGCTTACTGTCGGAGTATTGGGTATGAATATATGCATATTGAGAATCGTGAGAAATGCAACTGGTTAAGAGACAAGATTGAAGCTGCAAACCCCAAGACATACAGTACAGAGAGGCGTGAAGTTCTTCTTGACAGGCTAATATGGAGTACTCAATTTGAGAACTTTTTGGCAACCAAAATGAGAGCAGCAAAAAGATTCGGACTTGAAGGTGGGGAGACTCTAATTCCAGGAATGAAGGAGATGTTTGATACAGCAGCAGATCTTGGAGTTGAGAATATCGTTGTTGGAATGCCTCATAGAGGAAGATTGAATGTTCTAGGCAATGTTTTTCGCAAACCACTTGCCCAGATATTCAGTGAGTTTGACAAGAATGCCAAGACTGTCGATGAAGTTGGCCTATATGCTGGTACAGGTGATGTTAAATATCATCTTGGAACTTCCTACGATCGACCTACAAGACGTGGAAATAGAATTCACTTGTCCTTGGTTGCCAATCCTAGCCACTTGGAAGCCGTAAACCCGGTCGTGGTAGGAAAAACCAGGGCAAAGCAATACTACACAAATGATGTGGATAGGACTAAGAGTATGGCTGTTTTGATCCATGGAGATGGTAGCTTTGCAGGACAAGGTGTAGTCTATGAAACTCTACATCTTAGTGCACTTCCCAACTACACAAGCGGTGGCACCATACACATTGTAGTCAATAACCAGGTAGCCTTCACTACTGACCCGAAGTCAGGCAGATCATCCCGGTATTGTACCGATGCTGCCAAGGCCTTGAATGCTCCAATTTTTCATGTGAACGGAGATGATATGGAGGCAGTTTCTCATGTCTGTGAGCTTGCAGCAGAGTGGCGTCAGACGTTTCACTCAGATGTTGTGGTTGATATTGTATGCTATCGTCGATTCGGTCACAACGAGGTTGATGAACCATTCTTCACACAGCCATTGATGTACAAGGTTAGCCAACCAAATCTCTTCTTCTTTTCAATTATTACCTTGTTTGCTAAATCAAAAGGCATAGTCAATGCAATCCTTTATCTTAAGAATTGAACTTTGTGGTCATAGGTCATTCAAAACCATCCCTCGTCTCTTGAAATATATGAAAAAGCACTCTTAGAATCTGGGGAGGTCTCACAAGAAACCATAGATAGAATACACAAAAAGGTCAGTTCTATTCTGAATGAAGAGTTTGTGAAGAGTAAGGATTACATCCCCCGAAAGAAAGACTGGCTTGCTTCTCATTGGTCTGGCTTCAAGTCGCCCGAACAACTTTCTCGCATCCGAAATACAGGGTATGCTTCTTCGTCACTCGTAAACATGTCTTTGTGTCCATAAATCTTTTGATCTGTGAACCAAAAAGTCCTTCCTAAATGCAGTGTAAATTTGGAAATTTTGAAGAGAGTTGGTAAAGCAATCACAGTTCTTCCAGATGATTTGAAGCCTCACAAACAACTGAAAAAGTTATACAATGAGCGAGTTCAGATGATTGAGACAGGAGAAGGCATTGATTGGGCAGTTGCTGAAGCTCTTGCTTTTGCAACTCTGCTAGTGGAAGGTAACCATGTCCGACTCAGTGGTCAGGATGTTGAAAGAGGGACATTCAGTCATCGACATGCCATAGTTCATGATCAGGAGACAGGAAACAAATATTGCCCTTTGGATCATGTCATGACAGACCAAATTGAGGAAATGTTTACTGTCAGCAACAGGTAATGTCTCTCTGAGGAAACTTATATAAAACTTCTTGGGATGTTTTCTTGATCTTATATGCATTTTAGGTTCTGTTATCTTGGGATGAATTTGTACTAACAAGAAGGAAGCCTAAAAAAGTAAAAATCCTGCAAATTCCAGATTTGACAAAGCAATATCCTGCAGAAGTTCTCTTCATAGAACGATTAAGTTCATGAACATAACAAAAGAATGTAGAATCTGGAGTTTTTTATAATCTCTTTTCTTGTAGACTTCCTGATCATATATCAGTCTTGATTCTTGAAGTTTGTCTGTGAACTTCTGGAAATCTGTTTCATGTTTGAAGTTGCAACCGAATCTATTCATTTAATTGATTCAATACACTCTTATGTACGTCCTGTTAGTTTTAAAGTTTCCTATTTTTTGCAGTTCACTTTCAGAGTTTGGTGTTCTTGGATTTGAACTGGGTTACTCCATGGCAAATCCAAACTCTTTGGTTCTCTGGGAAGCTCAATTCGGTGATTTCTCTAACGGCGCTGAAGTAATCATTGATCAATTTTTAAGTGCTGGTGAGTCAAAGTGGCTGCGTCAAACTGGCCTTGTCGTTTTGCTTCCTCATGGTTACGATGGTCAGGGCCCTGAACACTCCAGTGCAAGATTGGAACGTTTCCTTCAGGTACTCCTGACCTGTATTGAACCTTGTTTGGAACATTCAAAAGACTCGCCAGGAAATAGGCTAGCCGCCGGTAGACAGGTTTTTGTTTGCAGAACTCAAAATTTGGCGTGTTAATCAGTAAAAATTCCTTAAAACCGGTAACACAATTTTCCGTAATTGCGACAGTAGTGCCTGTAAGCATTATAATACCCTGTAAATGCAGTGTAACATGTAATCCGTAATTTAAAACTTCGATTCCTCTCTTCGTTGCACATTTTTTCAGTTAACTGAACCACAAAAACCTCCTTCTTCAAGTAGCCAACCAACTGATTCTTACAGGTTGAGTGTTAGCCTTTTACAGCTGCTAATGGATTAAAAAATAAACTGCAGATGAGTGACAATAACCCTTACATTATACCTGAAATGGGAGAGACGTTGCGGAAGCAAATCCAGGAATGCAATTGGCAGGTTGTGAATGTGACTACTCCTGCCAATTATTTCCATGTCCTGAGGCGTCAGGTGAGACACCACAGGTTTTGTTTTTCCTTTTTTTTTTCAATGCATTTCAGGATTTCTGACAAGTATCTTCATGTTCCAGATACACAGGGAGTTCCGTAAGCCGCTGACAGTAATGTCACCGAAGAGCCTGCTTCGCCATAAGTCCTGCAAGTCGAATCTGTCTGAATTTGATGATGTTCAAGGTGACAAAGCTTCTGACAGACAAGGTACCAGATTTAAAAGGCTAATTAAGGACAAGAATGATCACTCTGATCGCGAGGAAGGCATCCGAAGATTGATTCTCTGCTCCGGAAAGGTCTGTTTTTCTGAGGAATATTTGCTCACAGCTAATACCCTATAAAAAGAAGAAAATAATTAAGTAATTTTAAAAAATCTAAAATTTAAAATTTTTAAATGTTTTTTTTATAATTTTCATTTCTAGAAAAAGTATCGATAAAATGTAATTAATTATTTATTGTTACATGCTCACTTAATTTAGAATTAATTAATTTTTTTGTGATTTTAACTTTTTCAAGAATTAGACTTCAGGTTCAGGCAACTTGTGGCTTATACCAACTATTTTGGTACTGTAACAGGTTTATTACGAACTAGATGAAGAGAGAAACAGTGTCCAAGGAAATGACATTGCAATTTGTCGGGTAGAGCAGCTTTGTCCCTTCCCATATGACCTCATTCAGCGAGAGCTCCAGCGATATCCAAGTAAGTTTCCAACACCAGAAAT
>JAOSBM010000003.1:23004432-23031741 GCA_027568955.1 Erythroxylum tenue
ACATGCCTCAAGGAGGAGTGTTGAGAAATCTGCTGTAATGATGTATTTTTGATGCATGTGCTGTCATTTTGATTTTTGATATTTTGTAATCCTCCATTAGTTAGAAGTTGTAAATTCGTGGAGGAGCTTAAAATATGAAAGTTTGGTGAACAAACTTTCTTAAATCACAGAAGTTTGGTTGACAAACTTTTTGACTAAAGTGATGTATAAATATGTTGGACGTTTACAGAAATGAAAAAAAAGAAGAACAAAAACGTTGTTCTTTCTAAAAGATACATTCTCTGCTCTATACATTTTCTGTTCTCTTCTTCTAGCTCTGCCAACATAAGAAGCTTGTGATGATCCTCAAATGTATGGCTATAAATAGCATATCATCCAAGACTACTAAGATGAATCTCTTTAATTGTATTTTGAATAGCTCATTATTAGACTTTGAAAGGTTGAAGGGGCGTAAGCAAAAAGCATATTACTAAGAACTTATAATGCTCATCATTAGTCCTAAATGTTGTTTTATGGAAGTCAAAAGGAAGCATGCAGATTTGATAGTAGCTATATCTCAAAATCTAATTTGGAAAGCATACTACTAAGATGAATCTCTTTAATTGTATTTTGAATAGCTCATTATTAGACTTTGAAAGGTTGAAGGGGCGTAAGCAAAAAGCATATTACTAAGAACTTATAATGCTCATCATTAGTCCTAAATGTTGTTTTATGGAAGTCAAAAGGAAGCATGCAGATTTGATAGTAGCTATATCTCAAAATCTAATTTGGAAAACCAAATAGCTCTATATAATTCATCTAGAAGTTCCTTAATAACATATATGAGAAACTTGTCCTTTAATGTGTTCCTATTTAACTCCCTATAGTCAATAAAAAGGTGCTAAAAGTTATCTTTCTTCTTAACTAGCACTACTACTGGTTAGATGAAAGGGTTGTTGCTCTGTTGAATTACCTCTTGCCTAAATAAATCTTGAGTTAACTCTTCTATGACATTTTTCTATAAGCTCTCGTATCTGTAAGGTATGCGGTTATTTGGTTATAGTCCATTTTTAAATGAATTTTATGATCATGAGACTTATAGGGAGTGGTAAGCCCCTTGGCTTAGTAAAGATGGAACTACATTTAGTTAAGAGGCAATCCAACTCCGGTTTCCTCATCAATGATGAATTATCTATAGTGCGTTCTTGAAACTATTGCTCCATCGAGTATTAAAGCCTCAATATACAAAGTTGATTGATTACTTATAGTTTAGTTAACAACCTTTCAAACTTCTTAGTGTTGATTTCTTTTTTTATCGCAAATGTTGTTCTCTTTAAACAATACTTGTTTGCCTCGCCAAAGTTATATAGAACATCATTCGAGGTGTAGAGCTATTAAATGCCTAAAACTACTTCATATCCTCCTAAAGGAAGCATCAAGGACTTTTAAGTAATGAAATAGAGTACACTTTTAGTTTAATGCAAATCTTTGAAGTCATTGAAGATTTCTTGTCCAAACTTTTAAGTAATGAAATACCAAATGTTCACTTCTTATCGAGTCCTCCGAAGTCAGCACGTGTCTCAAAAGTAATTAGCATTGTTTCCACCGCAAGAGTACCAACCATCTTAAGTAGATCATAAAAAATTGTCCCGCTTTGAATATCCAATTATGCACATCTGAGTCTGACCGGTTAAATAAAAGATATTTGATTTTACTATATCATGTTAGTGCCGTGGACATCTGTTGTTCCATATTGATTTGACGCCTTTTACCTTCGATGTTATGAGCATTAGGTGACTCAGTGAGACTACAGATTATGTACTCATTAATTGTCCCTACTTCATTTGCGCCTCTTGTCGTGCCTTCAACATGCTTTTTGCTTCCTTTCATCCGATTAACCAGTGCTTCATCTAACCTTTTTATGTCGCTTGCGGGCCTCCCGTCTTCTTCAGCCGTGACAACAAATGAAGCATTCAATGGAGAATTAGAATTTTCAGGTGGCAACATCGGGCTCTCCCACCGCCTAATGCACAAATGGAAGAGACGACAAGAGGAAGGCGAGAGAGAAGAAGGAACAGATAGAGAGTATTAATTTGTTATTGATTCATGTACTTTTGCAACAAGCAACCATAGCTGGCTCATATATTCGTTAAGGACAACTGTTACTAACGGTAAAACTAAAAGTGACAACATTAAGTCAAGGATAAGTAGCCATCTGCCCAAGTTTGATAATTGATACTAAAAGCAACGACAAGGTTTTATAGTGAAACTAAAGAAAAGAACGCGTTTTCCTCCTCGAAGCAGAAAGCCGTGGCAGATAAATTAATAAGTGTTAGTCTGTGACGCACTAGCTGACAAGGGAAAGAATCTTGACAACAGATTAATGGATCAACAGCAATCCCCGAAATCTGATAAATAAAAACCATGGGCGCCTGCCAAGCAACCCCATAAATTAACCGCACATGATAAAACCAACAATAGTCTCAGAAACAAACCAAACGCTAAACAAAATAAAAAGGAGAAACAAAAGACATTGAGATGAGATAGCTCCTATCTTACAAATTTCTGACAATAAATAATGCTAAGTGTTCTAAGCTAACTTCAACTCAAGATCTTGATTAATCACCTCTTGGCAAACACCCCTCCTTTACAGGAACTTTTTGAGTCTCAAAGCCAAAAGGGCCTCCGTTCGCAATATTTTTAGTTGTTTGTCAAACTATGCACAGTGTCTGGAACACTTTGACGCAAGAAACATTGTATGAGAACCGCCACCGAGCCTCAGATCCCCTTCTACCAAGGTCTACGTCTCCTAATACCCCATCCGAAGAATAATGATCCATGCAGTGTTTTCGTTTCTCCTTAAGCACCTTCAACAAGTCCAACATAGTAAATGAAGCTGAAATAGCTGACAAAAAAACATATCCTAGTATGATTAAATAGACATGACTTCCTGTGACTGAGGTTGTCATCTCCAAACATTATTTTCACAGCCTAAGTAACAGAAATTAAAGCACTAATCTAAAAAAGACCCAAAAGTTCTTATATCAAGACTCGCAAGTATTTCATGGAATTAGATAAGAGCTTCAGAATTTGTCGGATAGTACATGTAATTTTCACATAAAATGGATCAATATTACTGCATTAACATTATGACCAACAAAGATGGGGTTGTCATATTGCTGGGTCTAAAGAGATCACTCCTCTCCATTACAAGAGTTGCACAATTTAGGAAAAGAAGCTCAATGGTCATATTTAAGCATTTTTTTTAAACTCATAGCCACATCTAGTTAGAGAGCAATTTGATACCAATGGACAGTCATTATAGTATCTACAGTATAGCATACACGAACTAATTTCCCTATTCAGAAAGTATGTATCAGTGTATAACTTGCATAATATAGCATGGTCCAGGAAAAAATACTCGAGGACTCAACCGCCAACTAAAGGAAGCAGTAAAAAATGTAAATGGCTTGCCTGATTGAGCTCAGAATGGAGCCTCGAGTGATTCATCCCAAACTTCTGCACTTCCATTTGAAGCATCTTCAACATCTTCTTCCATTGAAAGCCTAATATATTCTCTATGGGCAAAGCGATCCCATTCTGTCAATGTTGGATTCTCTCGCTCCTGTTTTCCCACAATATCATCAAGGCTTTGTTACAAACATCAAAGACAAAGTTTACAACAGTTTCAAATTTATTGAAACTGAGCATAAGCATAAATTGATTTCTGAAATATACCTGACGAATCAGAAAAGGATCACGAGTTTCAAAGGCCATAAATTTATTAAGGTTGAAAAGTATGTTGAAAACACTTCCTGAAAGTTTACAACCTTTCAGGTCACGTAGTGTAATGTAGCTCTCATTCTGCATGAAGAAAAACTCCAGTAGTTAAAAACACAAAGCATCTGCATAGAGAATGGGTCTTAAGCAAAGTTGTAGAAAATAGACCCCCAATAGTCAGGTTCTGTAGGTATCTCTAAAACCATGAACTGTTTATTTGTCACACAACTGCACCTCAATATTATATTGAAGACACGTAGAATTAAATTCAGGTATACAAGAAACTTATCATGCAGTAAACTCCAGCACACATTTTAATTATGCCTATGAACATTGTGCTGGGAGGCAGTAATATTACAGATGGCTGCTAGAAGCTTTCTCCGCAAACATGCTTCCATGTATAATTTAAAAACATTGAAGGAAGCATCGAACTACCAGTAAAATCACGAAATGCTAAAGGCAAACCTCTGGTCCAATCATATCAATTATCTGGCAAAGTATATCTTCAAAGAGCACAGGCTCTTGAGCCATGCATTCCATGCGATGCAACTGCTCCTCATAAAAGAACTGCATCTCATTACGTGTGAGAACTCCATTTCCATCCAAATCTATGCACTTGAACCTGAGACAAAATAGAAAAACAATAAGGAATGAAGGGACACATATTTATCCTCTTTAATCTTTCTTCTACATTTCCTTTACCCAGTGTCTTTCCTCAAACATCAGATTTCATGAAGTTATACTTGTTCCTCAGAAAACTGCATGTTCAGAAATTTGAACATACAATTACTCTTCATATAGCTTTTAACTTCATAATCCTTCCTCTGTCATTAGTAACCAATGCAAGTGAAATAAACAGAGAAATCTTTCAGTCAACAGAATAAGACAACTAACTGTACCAGTACTCAAGACTAGGCTCAGATGACTTGTCCTCTTCAGATAGTATGAAGTAAACGAAATCTTCATATCCCATCTTCCCCTCAACCTTACTTGTAAATTTTCGCGGAATCTGGCATAAATGTTAAACCATATAAATTAACATGATTTCAGATATTTTACTAATGGGATCATACAAGTTTCAAAGAAATAGAACCATCTGCAGACAAGAGGTAAATACTATTGTCTTTGAGAAGAAAACCAAGATTTGATTAGCACAAACCTGAGAAAATATTCTATCCACAATCCGGTAGGTAAGTGCATGATTACCATATCTAATAAGGTTCTCCTTGTCTATCAGGAAATCATGATCTGTATCCAGCTCCCAAAACTTGCAGTATATCACGTAAAAGTGTTCATAAGAGAAGTACCTGAAAACAGCATGTGCTAGTGAAGTTATGATTAAAAGGGAAAACCACAAAAACAAAAAAAGCAACAAGCATCATGTCTCAGCTCAAACAAAAGTCTATCCAACATCTCTAGGAGACGTGTCTACCTCAGAACTTTATTGATGTCTTCCTCTTCATCTGCATATTGCATTGCATCAATTATGTTTCCACGTTTCAACTCCCTGAGGGTAAGATGACCGTTTCCAGATCTATTTATGTAGTAAAATATTCTGTATATTACAGTTTCAGCTGAAAATTACAGAGAAAAAAAGTTAGGACTCCATCAAATATCACTGTTTTCTCAAAAAGATGAACAACAATCTGTAGATCAAAGCTCTAGAATTCGAAGTTATATGCTTAAGTTTAGAATATTTCATGTTATAAAGGTTCTCTTTCAGCAGCTGCAAACAGTAGTTGCATTCAGCAATAGACAATTACATTTTCCTTTTAAATCAACAGGAAAAACAATATAACTGGGGATCAATGAAAAACCAGATTTTGATTAAAAAAAATATAACTAGGACAATAAGCAAATATTTCACATCAGAACAATTCAAACAGGACGCCACAGCTGAATTAAGGAAGGAATCAATCTTATTTCATTGTGATTGTGGACTATAAGAAGGATGCGTTACAACCATACAGCCAAACACAAAGAACAGATGGTTCATATTCTGGGGTACAAACAACCCATGGCAGTCAGATTTCTGTTACAGCTCACTTACTCAAATAGATAAAAAATTAAATGAGTCAAGTTCAACCAAAGTTGTGCTATGCTCGTCCATATCCATGAACAACTTCATCTATAAGCTTGATTAGAGACTTCTAAAAGTCATCTAGAAATTTGTTTTCAGCTCTTGTAAAGCTCAATTCCTTTTCTTTTTGTACTCTTAAGTCGCCATTTTTTAAATAAGTAAACACAACCTTGACATTGCTTGAGTCATATAAATCATCTCTAGGAAAAACATGATTGATAATTTTTACGCTTATATTGATCTCCAGGCCAACTCAAGTTAATAAAATAAAAGAGAAATTAGAAGAATCAGGCCCAAGCCTTAAAAAAATAAATTCAAGCCCTTGAGTTCAAGAAAATATTCAATGAGCTTATCCTAAATAGAGCAAAACTCAACTCGGCAATTGCAGCACAATGAATTCATACATTTATACTTTCGAGTTGTAACAAGGAATGTGGCAATTGCTTACAACCTTATCCATCAAGGCACCCACACTAGGCCAGCCAAAACATCAAAAAATGACTAAACACAAAATTAGAATACTGCACCAACATTCTCAATACTACAATTACACCTTAGGATTTTGAGTACATGTCATCTTATGTTTATCATATACAACTTCCATTTCCGTACAAAGATCTGTGCAATGCATTTTATTCTGCAATTTCAACAAGTATCAAATCCTAGTATCCTACTCTGGCACAAGTTTATGCTACAAAATAATAGAACTCGAATCCTTGTAATGAGTAGCATTCCATAGATGATATATCATCTTAAAATGGCGAACTATAAATTAGTAGCATCTAAAAGACCAGTCACTAAGTGTCATTATTTACAAAATCCAATATGCTTTAAACATTAATATATGTTACAACTTGCCAAACATTCAAAAACATATAATTAGACTGTTTGCTGGCATAGGCAGCCAATGCACCCCAAACAGGTTGTCTACCTGAAAGAAAATTTTAAACTGTAGTTTAGACGCTTTACCTATGACTACGCTTGTGCCCCACACTCCTCTCCACCCAAAGTAAATCAAGAAAAGAAAATTACAAAATTCATTTGAAAGCCCAAAGACATAATGACATATAGTTACAACCATAATCACTTTTGTTTGCAAATGGTTGAAAAAAAAAGTCATCACTGATTAATATCAATAACAACTAATCTAGAAAATTCAAATACAGCAACAGCAACAAGAAAAAGAATTCTTGTTTTAGATCAGGAATCCTGTAATCAGTATTGCGTTGCAACAAAGTTAAATAGTTCATAGAAGGCATAGAACAAACCATATCTTTCCTGAAACTCTGGAGTACTTTGTAAGAATTCCAATCCAGCATGGGTAGCCAACAGTTCCCGAAGCACAGGTTTGAAATCTTCCTGTAATCAATTTGAAATGAATTATTAATCATGTTAGAAGAGTATTGAGACAACAAACATCAAAACATATTTCTGATTTCGAACTTAGTATCTGAATTCTGAACAATTCAATATAACACATTGATGCACACCATGTAATGAACAACACAAGCACCAGAAGAAACACACCTGGGTAAGGTACTTGAGATCAGGTTGCTTCAGAATTGTATATATCTGGGTCGCTATATCCATTGTCAGCATGTTTCGATTTATCCAGTAATCAATAAAAGCATCCCTACAAGCAAACGGTATGAACATTTGGACAATGCTCTATGTACAATGGCAAAGCCACCAATTAGCAAATACAGAGCAAACTAGGAATAATGTTTTATATCTCAATTGGTTCATAACATGTTATGCTTCAAACTTGTGCCACTTGCAATTAGACATCAGCCTATGTGAAAAATAAGGATCTCTATTGATGCTTTCATTAGCATAGGGCACAGTATAAGAATTGTCCTAGTCCTCAACAATTCTCACCTTAATCAATTCAGTACTAGAACAAAACCAAGGCTGATATATTACCACAACCAGGTAGCATCAGTGATTTGTCAGTATACAAGGTTATAGGAAATTCGCTCTAGATTTCATGCTAATCAAAATCAGTGAATTTTCACAGACATAACAGAGCTTTAGAATTAAGTAGTCAGAACCCAGTATCAGCCTACCTCCAAAACTTAATTGGATCCTGAGTTGGAGAATAAAATTGAGACTCCCTGTAGTAACTTTTGAAAAGATTCTAACATAAAATTATCAAGTCAACAACTTATCTCTTCAGCACAATTTGCCTAAACTTTCATAAAATGATACAACCACACATCTTCAGAAATTGTCACTCACAGCATCAGTAGCATTTTAATCATAAAAGATATCATATTCTTCCAAATGGATAGGGAAAAAACTTGTTTATAATGGTGATGAAATCGACTAAGTCATAATTAAGACACTCATCAAGAAAACTGCATACATTATCAATTATACAGCTTGAAAACTATGTTTACAAAGTAAGACACTGTACCTCGTAACAAGTCCAGTACCATTCACATCGATCTTTCTGAAAAGAGCAGTGCAGAAGAATGATGGTAGCTTGCAAATGTCCTTGGTGACTGTTTTGAATTCTGAAACAGAATGCAAAGTTCAGATGAGTTCATGATATATCATAGGTGGTCATGTAATATGCATATCCCACCATGCATCTGCAGTCCATCTTGGCGTCCATAGAAAAAGTGATTGATCATGAACAAGGACTGTTCTTTCAATTCATTTGGCGGTGGACGACCGTTTCGGAAGTAAAACTGCAAGAATTGAGAGAAACAATTTTCATAAATCCTTGTCTCAATTAAGTAATTTGAGCATCAGAGGAAGGGGGTTCCAACAAATGCATACATATTTCACGACTCAGTCAAAGATCTTGAACCCGAAAAAAAAAAAAAATCGAACCTGAGGTATGACTTCCTTTACAGGCTCACTAACTACTTTTAAAGGTGAACCTAAATTAGAAGGGCCAACCCTTTGCTTTGTTATACGTGGAGAACCAGAAGTACTTCTAGGTGAAAGAGGAGGCGTGCTCCCCGATGGAAACATGGAAGGTAAGGAATTGCTTGTGGCTGCATTTGTGCTAGAAGAGTTACAAGTGACATTCAAGGGAGCGCCTGTTTTGGCGTCATTAAGCAATGAAATGACCTGTAAAACGGAAAATCAATGAATAAGTAGCCATATCATCCACAGAATAAACTCATTTTCCAAGAGAAACATCACTTTCAAGAAATTCTCATAAGGAACATAATAAAGCAATCAACAAAGTAAGAAATGGGGCATAACATTTTTTTTTATCATCCTACAAATCTCAGCATATGCAGATCCATACACAAAGTCTTCATCGATGATTGAAGGGAACAAATGGCTAAATCATGTAGCTCAAAAGATTTTGAAGTTTAATCCCAAGAGTGGAATTACTATTGGCACCACAGCCAACATGCACTATTAAGGGTGCTACTTTGTTAAAAACAGAAAAAAGAACAGCTGGAACTCTTCCAAACAGAAATATTTGACGCCAAAAACACAGTTTCGATAAAAGCTGCCACTTCTGCAACTTCATAAAGCTCCTCTTCAGTCATCTATTCAATTCCATTCCGCCAACTAACACGTTGAAATTGCTCATCAGTTCCCTTAATAACAATCCACACTAAATAGCGTCTTCAGGACATTAAACAATCACCCAATAACTGACTCATTCACAAAATATAAAACTTCTCCAAATCTGAGACAACGCAGAACGATAACATAATGCGAGTCATTATTCGTTTTAAAAAAAGGAAATTAGAAAACAAACCAGGCGGTTAGCGTCAGGAAGCGCAAGCCACTGCTCAAAGAGCTGCTGAGCAAAGTCAGGATAGGATTTGAAGGCTAACGGAGCAACCTCTGGCAACTGAAGCAAATCGGCGTCGAAAATCGTCACATCTCCGACAACACCAGTGCTCGCCTCCATGCCTAATAATGCCAAATCGGATCAAGCCAAACATATAGATCGCCTCAAGCCCTAGGTTTCGGTGACAAGAACTCGGCCAACAGCTTGATCGAATGAAATTCTAAGCTCTTTAATCAATTGAATAACAAACAATTTACAGCGGAAAGCCGATTGTGAATCTCAGATTCGGAGCACCAGAAGAACGAGCAACCCTAGATCTTCCGCGGAAACGAGGGAATTAGTGGTTTGGATGTGGTTTTTTGAGGGGAAGAGAAGTGATTGGGAAGCGAGAAAATGAAGGAAAATGCGGGAAATGAGCGAAGGAAGCGAATGAAAGGACGGAGGATTAGCTGTGAGATTAGAGCAAAGAGTCGGGAGAAAGAAAGAGTAATTTTTGATAAAAATGACACCTGAAAATGGTGAACTAAAGAGGAAAGGACACGTGTCCCTGACGTCTTCCTTTTCTTTTTATTTTCCCCTATTGTTATTATGTATTTTTTATGTGCTTCAATTCAAAGAGTATTTTTTCAATATTTTTTCTCTCCTTTTTATTTATTTATTTATTTACTGAAACAAGTAAACAAATTGGTAGGGAAATTCGTCCAAAAATTATGTCTGGTCGAACTATGAAGTCAACACAAATTTCAAAGACTGCACCGTCCGCGGAGTGAAAGTGAACAAACTCAACTTTCATTTACCGTCTTAATTTATGAAGTCCAAGTTTGAGAAATTTCTTACTGAGATTTTATGGACTGAATCAAAGCTGCCTTTAGAGTTTTATATCACTCTCGGTCACTAAGATTGTATCTTTCCAGAGTTAGTAATGATCCGATTCAAATGTTTATATGATGAACGCATTTGAGCAAAATCATGTCCAAGTCCAGAGCTGTTTCTATCTTGCAGTTATAAGCAATGTTTGAACATGGACAAAGACAGTGAGGTGGTTCCAGCATCTGGGATCCACCTAACCATTATTTGCTACAACTGAACAGGATAGGAATATCTATTTTGAAGCTTAAGATTACAAGTAATGCACATGCTTTCTTTCTCTTCAAGACTTTAAACAACTCTATTAGAAGAAGGAGTGACAGTAAAAAATTGTATTTGGTGTCTACATTTCTTGCAAAGAAGACATCTTTTGGGAGTAGGCCTGTAGAAAGAAAATCATGTGTAAACTTTCCTAGAAGGAAGGAAAAGTAAGTCGTCTTCATCTTTATCCAGAAGTAATGTGTTTGTGTTCATCGCTTTCGTTTGTCTGTGCCAATAGTGAGGTTCTCCAAGCTCCGAATCTGGTCATCATGAGCCGCCGCAACATGGGAATGTGATGCTACTTTGGATTCAGCTCCAGAATGGATTCTTTGAGTGGTGGAGAGAGTGCTACTGTTTGTGAAGAGCCAGCTTGATCGACTCTCACTAGGCGCGACAGTAGAACTTAGCCTACTGCTTGAAGCAACGGCCTTCCTGGACAAATTGCCATTTCGGGACGAAGTACTACGGCCTCTCTCTAACTCAGCATGCTGGAAAAGGATTAAGATATATAAACAGTGGTATTTTGCAGTATAGACTAGAGGCTCCAAAGCTCTGAAGTTAAAAGCCTGTCCGAGTTGCTAAGGGTGCAGAAATCATTTTCATTTACTTACTGCGTCTCTAGACAATGTTGCATCTTCTGATGTTCTATACTTGGCACGATCACCATGAAGCCCAGAAGCAGAAGAATTTCTCCTGCTGAGGAATTCAGTTGTACCAGAAGGTCTGTCATGGGAGTCTTGTCCTGTAATAAACAATAAACAACAAAAAGAACAAAGAATTGAGTATTCTGAAAGAGGAAGGAGAAGCAGTTGCAAAAATCAATCCTGGTGAAAAGGACTCTCAGAAGGATCATAAACTTGGGGGTTATTGGCGAAAATCATACTGTACTAGCTCATCCCAAGAAGTTGATTGTATATTTCAATATAGATGCTTCTATCCACAGTATGCACAGTTCAAACATATCAACATCACAGGCTCAATATTCCTCTGTATATCTTCCTATCTTGAGAAGGGACATACCCGGAGCCTTTTCTGTTTTCTCAAGAGGAGGTCGGGGTCTTGAACCTGTCCTGCCGCCTTGATGCTGAAAAAGACACAAGTTATCCAGAAGAAGAAGTTAAAGAAAACTACATTACAGATATGAAGCACGTACCCGTTGCCTAGGACTGGAACCAATTTGGGGATACTTCAATATTGTCCAGTCAAATACATAGTCAAATTGATATCCTGCACAACAAACCCTGTTACAAACTCAGAGAAGGCCAATCATCTGATAGCCTAAATACCATGCCTTTTTCTTATACCCATTCTGAGCTATCAAAGACGGAAAGCTAGTAATTGCTACTATGAGGCAGCACGAGTAGCTAATTATGAGAACAAATTATTTTCTACCGCCTAACCATATTAATCTAAGTAAATAAATTTTCCTAATTTTACCTTCTCGAACAAATAAATCTCGAAAAAGCCTCTTCAAGTATGAATAATCTGGCTTATCTTCAAATCGTAATGATCGACAATAGTGAAAGAATGATATAAATTCTGATGGATATGACTTGCAAAGAGCCTGAGAAAAAAATACACATTAAAGTCATAAATACAGAACGAGTTGTATATGATAAGATCTAGCTAAAGTAAAGATGCCAAAGAGACAAGTGTAGCATTAGATATTGTTGCAAATCAATAACTAAAAGGATTAGTCTGCTTTAAGTATACTTCTGTATTAGATGTAATCATCAGTCTGTCAGTTTGAAATTGTGATACCTCAATAGGAGTTAGCATCTTTTTTTCACTGATTTTATCATACTTCTGCTTTTTGGTCCCTGCTTTAAGGCCCTGCCAAGGAAGGCTGATGCCAAAAATACATAAATTTAGATGAAATGCTCCAAATGAGCTACTGCAATGAATTTATGAATAATAAATGCTCCAACAGACTTTTAAATATAGCTAGCATAATAATCTTTCTTTTTCCAACCTTCCCCTTAGGAAATACATGAGAACATAACCAAGAGATTCCAAGTCATCTCTTCTGCTTTGTTCTGCATAGAAAAGAAAAGTGTATGTTTAATTGAAGCATGTGTAACTTAGAGCTGAAATTCCTCAATTAATCAAAACCCCAATAAGAAATCACTCCACCCACCAACTCCAAGGTGAGTGTTAATACTAGCATAACGAGCTGTGCCTGTAAGATTCTTGTTTTCCCTGCGATAGTACATGAAATCCACAGCTAAGTTAGCAATCAGTCCTATCTTTAGTTATGCTTCAAAATACAAAATAATGCAAACCAGCATCTTTGATAAAGCATCAATCACACAAAGTGAAAAAGACTCCTAGGATTTGAACTCTGGTAGAAGAGGAGGCTTTTAACCCTCTCTTCCAATGAAGCACTAAGGACCAATAGAGTATTTAATACAGTTTGACAAGGAAAATTACAACATCGGATTTTTCAAAATAACTTTCCATGAGAGCCAGCCAAGCTCAAAACATCTAACGGAAGATACTCAGCGACATGCTTTTTGGCCTTGCAAATTACACATGCTTCACATGCAACTCTAAAGCTTAAGCTGTTAGTTTAGGTTCGTGGATGGAAATACACTATTCTAGCAATACTATGTCTTTGACAAAACTAGCTGAAAACCTACCATGCAATAGAAAATGGTTATAATGCAATACAATGAAAGCATAGGTAATACCTATATGGTATGTGTTTATGAGTTTGAAGATCCTTGTACTTTTTCGCAAGGCCATAATCAATGATGTAAACCTGTTACACAACCAACAAGAAATAAGTTGCTGCATTCTAATTGAGTAAGGAAAAAAAAATCCTCATACAGAAAACGATCGGGAATACTGTGAGGCAACACTCATTACCAGGAAACTAGATGAAGAATGAAAACAACTGACATGTTCTAAAGCATCAAAACATGTCAAGAAATTCATGAACTTCCTTCCGTATTTCATTCAGCAATTGCATACCCAAATATTCCATAATCCCCCACGTCCAAGAAATATATGTGGTCAGTAAATGATCTCATATGCTATTGATTACAAAATAAAAACATGGATTTCAATTACCATTTCCTATGTTTCCATTTTTAAGCTTGGGTTGCTTGACATGTCATAACACGGTATCTGTTTGTTTAATATGCTTACATTTCAGGATGAGAACATTAAAACATGACATACTGATGTGGGATCATCTATAAGGCAATCAAACTACAGTTCATATATAATGGAATTGCTGCATGAGTCTTTACCTGATTGGCTTTGCGTCCTAATCCCATGAGAAAGTTATCAGGCTTTATATCACGGTGGAGAAATGCTCTTGAGTGCATATACTCGACTCTGTTAATCTAAAGAGAAATATAAAATATAAAATATTACAGCGGTGCTTATTTAGCTAGAGAAATAACTACCATAAGAGAGAGGTATGTCCGTACCAACTGATCAGCAAGCATCAATACTGTTTTCAGAGAAAACTTCCTGTTGCAGTAGTTGAACAAGTCTTCAAGACTTGGCCCTAGGAGGTCAATAACCATGCAATTGTACTCACCCTCAACTCCAAACCATTTTAGCTCAGGGATTCCCGCTTAAAAAGAATAAGAAAGTTAATCAGCAAGAAGTGGAAATAAGCATCAGTTCAATGTATTTCTATTTTTTTTTAATCACAATTTAATCTCAGCAAGGCAAGAGATCAGAACTCACTCCCTCCTTGAAGAAGCATGTAAACTTTAGATTCATAGTGAAGCTGAGGGTGCTTCGTCTTCACAGGTTCCTTAAAATTGACAGAAAATGAAACAGATCACTAAAAGTTTGAGAAGATCAAAGCAATTCCAAGATAATACCAAAAACTTAATCATAGCCACCTCTCAAAGTTTGGTTTTTCCATACAGCCCCTGATTTCTCAAAGTTCCAGCTTCAATCAAATTATTCTTGCACACATGGTTATTCCAAGTTATACGCCATTTATCCATTAAACCAAATCCTTGAAAACATGTCCAACAGTTTAGCTTTTGTGTATTTCTTATAGACACGGACATAATTGTATTGATGATAATTTTTTCCTTAAATATATTGTTAAATTTCCCTCACAACAATCACCATTATTCCAGAAGGAAGATAATAAGCTTACAAAAAATGAGGTGAAAGATGTTGCTAATTCAAAGTAATTTTTGAATATGCAGAGGCTTATTATTAGCCAACGGCTGGATTTACCAGACAGAGAATCACCAATTAATAGAACACCCAGATTACAAATTTAAATCAAACTTTTGGTCCCCTTACCAGCTTTATTCCAACTTCCTCTCCACTCTGTATATTAACACCTGTATGGAATCAGAAACAAATAACTTCATGATTGCCTTTTTTTTTTACAAAGGAACTTCATGATTTCTTGACTGTATGCAATGTGATAGAATTGGGTTAATGAATGGACAAACAACTCACCAAGATATAGCTCCCCAAAAGATCCACCACCGATTTTCCGCCCCATTTTGAATTTTCCTCCAACGATATGATCCATGATTGGAATTTGAGACTCACCAAATTGCAAAAACAACTTAAAGTTGCAATATCTTTCAGCACTGAGTTTTCAAAACCTCTATCAGTAATAGAGAAAAAAGAAATGGCAGGGCGAATCAACAATTTGAACATAAGAATATAAAGAACAAAAAGAAAACGAAAAAGAAGAATGAGGAAGACAAAAAAAATCACAAAAGAAGAGATTTAATCGAAAAAAGTGCAAAATTATCATGAATGGACCACATTGGCATAGAAACCATCAACTCGGAAATAAAAGAATTGTGGTGGGATTAATCAAAACAAACATTGGAATGGCGGAAAGCTTCCATCTTTCTTGAAGCTTTTGACATTAACATAAACGAAACCAGAAAGAAGAAAGCAGGAAAAGACAAAAAAAAAAAATAAGAAAGATGGTCGCTTTCCTAATCATAAGGAAACGAGTGTCATTCTCTTCCCTTTCTATTTTTAAGCAAAATCACTCTCTCTCTCTAAGCTATTCACGGTTGAGGAAGCCGGCCTCAATTCATGCACGTGCCTGAGCCCTGGCACGTGACATAGCGTCCCATTTTGAGTGATATAGATTCCTCAAAGAACCTGACACGTTCTTTGTCTTTCTCTATCCTAAACCCTCCTCACCACTTCATCAATCTGCAATCAACAACTGTTTGAATACTTACCTAAGGTTCGATTCTCGAAATACCCACTGTTTTACACGAGCTTCTCGCTTTCACTGACATGGGAAACCGACGAATGTTTTTGAATTTCCCATAGTTGAGGAATCGTTGTCGTTCCACGGTAACTATGTTGCTTTGAGCACTGTTTTCGTATTTCTTTATTCGTATTATTTAAGAGAGCAACCATATTTTTTCCCTAACAGATTCTGGCGTTTTCAAAAGATCAACTTGATCCTGACTTTTGACTGCGGATTGAACCCAGATGAGTGGCGAAGATACTTTCTCAGGATCTGATTTGTTAAACCAATTTGAGCTCATTTTGGAGTCTGATCCACTAATGTAAGTGTTTCTTTACTACTTTAGGACTCTTGTGTACTTGCTGTTATTAGAAGCATTAGTAGAGAATGCAATTCTAAAATGGTTATTTCGGCTAGTGAACTTTTATTCCTTAGCATTTTGGTTCAAGACAAACACTAAACTGTGCAATGTGCTGTTCTAACTAAGTAGCCTCCTCAGAATCTTTCACTATTTTCTTTCAAATGTCCCAAAAAAATGCTAATTTGCTTTTTAAAGATTATTGGATATTGTGCTAGTGGTGGACCATGACTTCTTTTATAGTCTTTCGAATCTGAGAAAGGTAATTAGATTCATAGATTCTCTCATGTGTTTCTGAAATTCGAAATGGTTTTATTGTTCATTCGTGGTCATATGTTGCTGTTGTTTCTGTTGCTACTTGTTTCTTGACTCTGTTTTTTATTGTATTTTGATACAGTAATGAAGTTGGATTCATTCACCCATCGCAATTTGAGCTATTAAATTCAGAAGCAGGCTCCTTCTTTTCTAAGACACACATTGGCGACTCGAAAGAAGAGAATCCAAAATTTTGGATTAGAGATCATAAATTGGGAATTTCAACCCATTTTCTTTTTCAATTATATATGGCAGCTAAAGATGCGTTTACAAGGGCACTTGCACAATATAGAACATTAGAGGGCAGATATAATGTGTCTTCATCTTCACTGGACACCCTTGAAAGTGAGGTCATGAAGCATAGCAAGTCAATCTTATTGTTAAGCTGTGATTTTGGTACTGCATGGAATTCTAGGTATTCCTTATCTGAAATCTGTTCTATATGGAACTTACATGAATTTGCATGCATTTTCTTTGATCATCTATTCTTAAATGCTTTCAAGCATTTTTTATTTCCCGCTTAGTTATCTTTTAAAGCACTAATTATACCATTTTCTTTTGTTCATTTTAAATAGTTTAAATTTGATTTGATTATTTTGCTTTTGCTTGCAAGGAGGCATGTTATGCAGTTGTCCTTGTTAATTATTTGTGTGATGTTGTTAAATGTGCTCTTATTAGCTTTTTTTCCCCCCCTAAACATTGAAGTCTCCTCATAATGAGAAATTTGATAATTTCTTGATGAATGCAATGTGGCCTTTGGCTACTGTAGAAGGCATACTCAAGAGTATAATTTATTTCTCTATAATTTTATGGTGTAAATAGGTACAGATATTTACACAAACATCTGTAAATATGGTAATATACTTATGGTTATTAATCAGTATTGATTCTCCTAATCATAAGGGATGATCTTCAGGGATAACTATTCTAATAGTTACAAATTTAGTAAAGATCAAGGTGGTTAGGTTGCTTATTCTTAACAAACATTTGGATGACATAGGACACGTTGGACTGGTCAAGTTGCTCAGATAATGTCATGTGAATTAGAACAATTTGAAAGAACAAACTTTGAGGGCCTATTTCGTCTTGTAAGATCAAATGAATTGCATCTAGGTTTCTCCGTAGGGTCTAATGATCAACCATTAATGTCATCCTCAATGGAGACTTAAGCCTTGGCCTAGAAAAAACTAGGCCCTTGCTCAACCCCCCACAAGCAGAAGTTGAGTACACAAACAACCTACAAGTTCAATGTGTTCAAGTTGTCACTGTCACATGTTTCAGGGTGCATTCAGCCCAAAAGGTTTGAACTGTTGGGTATTTGTCAGGACTATATCATATTGCAAGTTAATCCATCATTATTAACCTAACTATGTGTTGAAGCATACTTATTAGTCACATGGTCACAGGAAAGTGATAGTTTCAAAGAAGCAGCAGCTTTCTATGTTTATTGATGAACTTTCCCTCTCAGCCCTTGTTCTTTCATATTCACCTAAAAGCGAACAAGCATGGTGCCACAGGTAATATTCATTGTTCACATGCATGTATGAAAGGCTTCAAACTGTTTCTTCTTTAATGTCGTTTAAGGAATGACTCTTGTCATCTTCTATTATTAACAGGCGGTGGGTAATAAAGATGATTTCAGAAAAATGCTCGACACTGGAAGAGATTATAGGGAAAGAATCAGAGCTAGTGCAGAAAATAGCCGAGGTTTAAAAACTCAGTCAGGAACTGGATACTTTGAGTTAAATAAGGTTTAGATACTTTTCAGAGTAAAATTTCATCAAATTTTTTGAGAGATCCATTTTGTAAATTTGTTTCTTGTTACTCTTCATAAGGATATCACCTTTAATTTATATAATTAGGGAACTTTTAATGGGGAATGTTCAGCACAATTATAGCTGTTGATTTATCCTTTAATGAGCTTGTGGAGCCACATTGCATTCAGTTCCTGATTCTGGGCTCATATGGCACCATATTTGTTAAACATTCCCTGCATCAAGCAAAATGAACAAGGAGAGTTTGTCTTCCGTGAGGTCTCTTAGTGTTTGCTGTTAACTTTGTGCAGAGATCTAAAATGAATTATCGCGCGTGGAGCCACCGTTGCTGGTTAGTTACATACATGACAAGAGAACAGGTTATTTTCTATGATTATCATGTTTGTGCTTTTGATTAAAGCCTAGCCAGTCATGAATCTTCATTTAAAAGCTGATGATAGTTACTTGCATATAAGCTTCATTTCTTTCTTGTTTCTGCTTCCAATTAGTTTCCCTTTGGTGAGTTTCATACTAGTCTTGGAAAATTGTTGTCCTTCAGTTCCTTTACTCTAATTGTGCTAGTTATATATGTTGGTTTGTTCAGGTGCTAGATGAGTTGAAGAAATCTAGAGATTGGGCTCGATTACATGTTACTGATAATTCATGCTTTCATTTCCGCACGGTGAGTTTTTCAGAAACATTTGAATCTGGTATTAAAGGACAAAGAGGAGAGGGGAGGGGTGGACAACAAACAACCAAAGTGATGCCAATCAATCTAGTTCATACCAGATGTGTCATCTGATTATCTTTCTTCTGTTTATTGCCTGTACTTAGATGCTTCTAGCATTACCCAGTGTTCAATTTCAAGATCCTTTCTGTGGCAATTTATAAAAATAGCAGGCCTTTTATAAATTCGTCTGAATTTTTCAACTTCTGTAATGGAAACAATTGTTACTTCTTCCCTCATGGAAATCTGATGCAACATTATCTTTGACAATGATTTGGTAGTCTGAAGTCAACAGTTGGAGCAATCATAGAATGTGATGGCTTTTTCTTTGATGATCACATTTTGAGTTCTATCGACTTGCAGCGGTTGCTACTCAGGATTCTAGAAGAGTTCTGCCATAAACAGGAAGATGAAAATGTCAATAACACGCTTAAAATTTATCAAATATGGCAGGTAAAATGTTTATGCATTCATCAGCAAGTTTCCTCCATCTTTTAAAAGCCAGTACTGTCTCTTTGTATGTCATGCACATGCATTTTCGTTATCCTACCTTTAGTGGGACTAATGTTGATGCAACGACGACCATATGTTTCTTCAAAACCTGATCATCTGTCCCCACTTGATGATTTACATTTTGCATTTGTAATCTTTTTTAATCATATCTTTTCTTTTAAGTGCACAATATATATCAAAGACTATCCAGTTAATAATACTGGTAATGTTGTACATATTTCACCCATTTTGACTTAGCTGTCTGTGATCTTCATAATATGTGCATGTGACAGGAGGAGCTTGATTGGGTTGCAGCTTTGATAAAGCTCTATGCAGGAAGAGAGGTAAACTCCTCTCCCTTTCTTTCTTCCCCTTGCTATGTAGTAATGTCTTCAGTCATGTCAATGGATTGATTAGAATAGATATTAAGATCTTTTAATTTGTAAAAAGTAATAATTTGTGGAATTTGGGGGCAGTTACTTCTTTATCGAAGAAGGAATTTTTCTCATTCAAGTAAGTGCAAAGTGGGCCACTTTTACTTAGTATGCTCTAGGGTTCACTTGTTTGGATGATATGTTCCTTCTTTAAACAAGAGCAAATAATAACAGTTTCAATAGAGTTGAATAATTTGTATGCGGAAATGGTGAAATGATCTCCTAATCCAAGGGCCAACTTCTGGTAGTGCTGTACTGATCCTTGGATTACCTATGGTTTTATCCATTCAAGGATTTGTTGTCTTTCTACAGGCTCTGTGGCTTCATCGCCGTTTTCTCTCTTTCTGTTGGATAAGGCATTTAACAACTGATGTCGGTGACTTACTAGATTGTTCTCAGCACGGCTCGAACATAAACACAAATATCTATATGTTTCTGGATAATGAGCTAGCTCTGGTAAATTCTTGTTCAACCATACCTGATAATGAATTTGAAGATTTTCAGGCCCAAGCATTACATGCTGCAACTTACATATTGTGGTTGACAAAGGTAACATGAGTTATGTTTGATTGCCTGCTATAGTGTTAAATTTCGTTCTTCTAATAATGAAGAGACTAAATGCTTGCGCAACTTTTTTGTTTGCCAGCAAATCCCCAAATTCCTTGACATTAGAATCCGAGAGAAGCTATCAGCAACTAATATGAAGTCCCTGCTTATTGTAACATGCCCTGAGAGGTCCTCCCTCTGGGACAGTTTAGCACTAGATTGATACGAGGAACAAAAGCATGTCAATACTACCGTGATAGTCATGTTCAAATGTGGTACTGTTAGAAATTCTTTTCTAATGCAGTGGCTGTATAATTCCTTCAACTTCATGTAGATGAATAATAACTTAGAGGACCCGAGATTGACGTGTTAGTTATTCCTTTGTGCTCTATATCCAATTTACTTTGAATTTTCTAATGCTTGCCAAGATATTCCATAATACTTACTATTGTGATTATTATGGATAAGTGATCTTTCTCTTCCGGATGATTCTCTTATACTCTTTGCTTCTGATGTAGCATCAGAAAGCATAATAAAGTTAAGGCACTTGAATGCATGCAGGCAACAACTTCACCCCTTTTGACTTCCATTACCATCTTCCTGGCTGCTCTTTTTCTGTTTCCAAGTTACTGTAACACATAAAATATGAAACTGCTACCTTTTGGACGCATCAGATTGCTTCTTGCAGTCTATTTTATGCTAGGCTTTTGCCACTTCTACATTGTAAATATCAGAAGGCTCAATGCATAACCATGTCCTTCAAATATGATGTGCTTGTTCCAGTTAAGTTCTCCAAGATTAAATTTGTTTTATTTTATACATTTACTTCAAATTTTACAGTGGCAAGTGGACGGTAGTGTATGTTTGCCAAGCAATTAAGTGACACAAAAATTAAAATATTTAAGGAGTTTGAGGAAAAACATATTTTTAAGGGTTATATGTGTTACCACCTCCACATTAATTTGTTTAATGACTTTACAATGCTGGAGAAGGTTGTACTTGTCGTCCTTCAAAGCTTTTCTATTTTAGATAGGAGATCAATAACCTTCAACCTATCATCCTTAACAGACTACTTAATATCCTTGTTATCCAAGGCATGAATACTTAAATTTGTGTAGAATTGCCAAATTTACTGGTGAAACTTCCAACTTTAAGGCGGTAACAGGACAGGCACACCCCCGAAGAAGCAAATAGAAACAGGCTGGCTCATGGACTCGCCATTGTTAGTCATTTTTGTTTCAGCAAATATGTGACCATTTAAAGGCCTTTGGACGTTCTGATTTCCATCTTCTAGTGACGAAGGGAAGATCCAATAGTTCTTAAACCGGTTCTTCACGTCGTAGCAAATGACAATGTTATTGAGTTGAACCGATAGCATTACTTGGATGACAATTATGTGAACTTTGGCCTTAACCAATCTAATGAGATTTTACATATCTAATTGGCGCAGAGGAATGTGTCAAGGAAGCATGAAGATCAACAATTAAAGTAGGGATGAATTAATGTTTTACAGCAGTACAAATCAATGTACGAATGTTATTGCAAAGTAAAAACACAATAAAGTTCAGGTAAACTTGGGAAGCAAACTAAAGGACTTTGCTTTGCTCTAGACATGAGAGAGACCCAGGACTGAGGAGCTGATGAAAAGAAAACCAACTATGAGAAGATGGCGATGAGAGGTTGAAATCAAGCAAACCGGATTGCATTATGGCACCATCCAATGTCTTCTTGTGTTTAGTATCCATCGTCTCAACCATGACCTCCTGGTTTAGAGTAGAAAATGAAATTTTGGCAGGTGACAAATTATGGAACTGTAGGTGCCCAGGAACGTCTGCACCAAATGACACAGGTCTTTCAAGATGAAGCGGAGGTGGTGCCACATTATGGAGTCTCTGCTGAGACTGTGACGGCTCATCTGCACCGGTGAGCTTTTGAACCAGGTCCCTGAAGTTAGCAGGATCAACCTTGTATACCCTTGGCCTTATCGGTGGGAATGGTGCTATAGGTAGTTTCCATGGCTTTACTTGAGGCTTACGAACTGAGTGCAACGATGATTGGAGACACACTGGAGCTCTGGACCTCTTTCCTACATTATATGCTTCCATGATCAGAACCTTATAACTACTAGATAGCTTTTGGAGTATGAGGCTCTGAGTGGCAATGTCTATATATAAACTCGCATAACGAGACTATGATACTCTAGATAAATGAATATCAAGGCTTGAAAAAGACAAGGAGTGGCAGTAACCGAGATATGAAGTTGTTGACGGCAGAAGCAGGAAATTCAAAACCAATAATTCGGATAGTAGCATGACGGCTAACTTGAGTACCTACAAGAGCACGTTGTTTGGCCTTGGTCTTAAAAGCTGAATTATTGACCATCTCAAGCATTTATGACATAAAATAAGCACTAGCCTCTTTTTTCTTTTTTGCCCTACAGATCCATAAAAAAGTACCTCTAATTCATTTACACTTAAATTAATCATCGTTCGAGTTGGGTAGGTTCCTTACGAGAGATAAAATTCTAGTTTCAAGTTTTAAACGGCTGCATATATAAGAAAAATTCAAACCTGCGATCTCACTTAAGCCGAGAAAATCCCTTACCAACTCAACTGCACCTTAGGTTGCACTAGCCTCTTCTTGCTGTGGTGAATATGATAATAGACTCATTATAGAGGAAAGATGAGACATGGCAATGCGGGGACAGGGACACAGTTGGACTGAGTTTGCTAAGAAATGTGAATAAAGACTAAGGCCGCCTCTCGTTATAGCCTATAGGTTTATGTCACGAAGTGGGGTTTCTTATTATGTTTATATGATTATTTGACCAAACTGGTTGATTGCTCGCTCTGAGTAAAACATGTGGACCAGTTCTTGGTCTTCTGTTCTTTCTAGTTCAACTACTGGCGGCTGGTGACAGAAACAGTTAAGGCCTTCTCGTTTTCATTATTAACGTTTAATATATTTGAACTATGGTGCCGATCGATTTGAATTTCAATTCAACCAAATCATCGTTGTCATCAATTAAGTTTGACTTTTAGAAGTTTTAGGGCATGTTTGGACGTGAGTAGATAGATGGAAGGGAATGAAATAGAATGATCCAAATGACTAAGGCTATTGTTTGAGAGTTTATTTTGAAACAGGATGGAATGACAATTAATGGCTTTGGAAGCCATCATTTGCCATAAAAAATTAATATTTTATGACCTCCCAAATTGGGAGGTCAGGGATGGAATGACATGGCTTGCTTTCCAAATCCTAATTTAATGACAAAAATACTCTAAAAAAATTAATGAAATTACAATCTCAGTCTAGCAAATACCTACGCGGCTACATGTTACTACGTCTATTGTGTTTCTCCTTCAACTGGCTTCTTCTATTGACGAACGTTTTCCTCCACAGCTACTAGGGTCATCTGTCTTCTTTCCATCAGGTAAGCATCGACTAATCAATGAACTTAGTTGTGTATGGATATACCTAACGAAGAGTACAGTGCGATGAGGGTTAATGAAAAAGAACAAAAAAATTGATTACTTATATAGGAAAATGACAAAATTATATTCTGGGCATCCTACAATTTGAAATACTTTGGGGTTACTAAAATAGTTTCATGGCAATTATGCATATTTTATTACAATGGTAATTTTGGAAAAAAAATATTACAAGTCATTCCATTCCATTCATTTTTAGTATCACTTCCAAACAATGGTCAAAGGAGTCCTTCTCTTATTTTATTTAAACTTCCAAACAATGGAGTGACTCATTTCATTCCATTCCATTCCATTACATTTCATTTCGTTTCATTAATAGTCATTACATTCCATTCCATCCTAAACTCCCAAACATACCTTAAAGCAAAATAGTATACAATGTATATTTGTGTTACGAGTATTTTATTTGTAATTGAATTAGGGATTTAGGGTTCTGTTCGGTGAAGAAAGGGAGAATATAGAAGAAGGAGAAGGAGAAGCCGAACAGAAGAGAGAGAGGTTCTTTTAGTGACTATGTATCATACTATGTCGTATTCTTCTTCTTCACTTATTCCTCAGCTTTCGTTACAACGTTGTCCCACTTACTAGCCTTCTTCTCTGCTACGCCGTTTAATTTGTCTTCCTCACTCACCATTTACACTCGTATCAATACCCTCCTCCTCGTCTGCGACATACTGTGTAATTTGAACAATGTTATCCATAAAGACTCCTGCAACCTTTTCAGTAGTATAAGGCTGACATAAATGCATGAAATGAGCGTATTTGCTCATTCTATCCACCACTATAAAGATCACTGAAAAAACCTTCCAACAATGGTAGACCTTCAACGAAGTCCATACTGATATCAATCCATAACTGCTGAGGAATGAGCAGCGGTTGGAGTAACCCCAGAGAAGCCACTATTTCGTACTTATTTTTTTCACAAACATCCCACTGCAGTCTTCTCCAAAAGAAAAACGAACTAACCATCTTATAAGTGCCAAGCCAACCCGAATGACCTCCATGTTCCTCTCCATCCCACAATCCATCAGATATTTAACACTATAAGCCTGAATCTTGGCCAATTACATTGAACTTGTTAGTTGGATTCATTTCGCATGTCATATTAAAGAGGTGCCCTCAGCCTTGAGTTATTCAAATTCATATACCATGTAGGCTTGTTAGAACATAAAGTAAATGTTATAACCTGATTATAATGGATGGGTATCAGTTGCTAATGATCCCAAAGGCTAGAACAATTAGAAGAAAAAAGTTTGCTTTCCTATCAAATGACATAGGCTTGTGGATTTTTAAGATTGTCTGGATGGGCTTAGATGAGAGATTTTCCTAATAGGTCACCTTTTACTTCTTCTCCTTTAAGAACAAAGTAAGCATGCCTTTATCCTTTGATTTCTTAGTTGAGCATATTGTCATATTCATCAGTATTACCAGATATGCTCTTCTCTATAAGATGCTCTTAATTGGATTAGGATGAACTAGAAAAGTAGGGTATTTTGAGGTGGAAGAAGGTAGGCTGGATTAACAAGTTTTTGTAATAGGAACTTCAAGGTTACATTGTTTTTATTCTACTAGAAAATCTCTTATCTAAACCCATCTAGAAGACCTTAAAAGTCCACATGTTTAGGTCAGTTGATAAGAAGAAAAATTTTACTAATCTTTGATATGTTAGCCAAAAGGCATTACTTTGTAATGTTAGATCTTTGTATGTGATAAAGGATGTCTTTCCTTTATCTTCCTCATTCATTTTGATTTGATTGTACTCTGAGTCAACATCCATGAAACCTGGAGTAGTATCTACCAGTTAATCTCTTTTTGGTAAAAGGCAACTAATTACTTGTTAGATATACCTTTATTCAGATCTGTGAAATTCATACACCTCCCCCACTTCTTATTTTCATTTTTGACTATGATCACATTAATGAGCCACTTAAGGTAATCAACTTCCTTGAAGAAGAGTGCATCTGAAAGTGTAGTTGCCTCCTTTTTAATGGCCTATCATCTTTTTATTGTAAATTTTATTTTCTTTTGTTGGCTAGAATAGGAGGTTGATGTTTAGCTTCTAAGAAATTATGTCATTGCTCATCCCCGGCATATAGGTTAAACTTCATATAAAAATGTCCAAGTGTCAAAGCAAAAAATTTTCTAGGTCTTCTTTGGCAATTTCTTCCATTCTTATCTCAATTTAAAGAGTTTTGGAATCTTCATTTTTTTTCTTATAACCTATTTAATTTCTTCTACTGGCTCACCCTACTTTCTTTTGTTAGATTTCTAATTTCTAATTTTTAAACGTTTATTATGTACGGATGTCTTTTCTTTTAGAATTATGGTAAATTTTATATCATTTGGTCCCCATATATCTCATCTCCTTCATTCAAGATTAGGAGTTTTATTATCAGTTAGATTAATCTTATTGTATAGGGATAACCTGGTAATATACATAAAATGTACATATATTTAACTAGTATTTCGCTTTATTTTTATGCTTAATTTACCTTGATTTACTTAAATAATTAAGAAGATGTTACCTTGGAATGATATTTGTTAAAAATTAAAGAGAATTTTAAGCAAAAAACATGAACAAATCACAATTGTTGGCTAAACACGACCTGGAACATAGTCCTGTGCTAGTTCATGTTCTTCATAGACTATATGAAAATGAAAACAAGATCTAAAACATAACCAGAAGGGAGATTGTATAATGGTGAAAATATCTTAAGAGTAACATAACCTGGACATGGACGTGATTTAGCTTTTGTTTCCCTGGAGAAAGTTACAGAGAAATACATAAACTAAGACATAAGTGTGTTAAAGCTTCTATCCCTCTCTAGAAAGTTATAAAATAATCCATGCCTTAAGATAGGGTTGTATCATAAACCATGTCTATAAGTGATAGGAAACCCTAATTTAGAGATCTTTTGAATTGTTTTCTATTTTAAACCTAGGGTTAGTCATCCAGAGGTAGAATAACCTTAGGAGATCAATTTTGAAGTCATTTCATATAAAAGGGAAGATTGGAGATTACCCAATGGACTGAAGCTAATTGGAATACTAAGATTTTATCTAGAAATTTTCCTACCTTGATGTCTTTTACTTTATCACTTATATTTGTTGGTGTGAACTGTAGGAAAATCCCGGTGCGAGTATCATATACCCGCGGTGCGGAAAAACAAAAATTTTTGTTCCGGGACCTTCCCGAAAGCCAGGATCCATGTGTCTATACAAAGATCAAACCATAACGACCAACGTAGAT
>JAOSBM010000003.1:23060026-23077440 GCA_027568955.1 Erythroxylum tenue
CAACCACCGGTCGAACCGGTGTGACGTCATAATTATGCAATAATTATATTTAATTATATATAATATTAAAAATATTTTAAAAATACCAAAAAATACCAAAAAAAATTAATTGAACCAGTGGTCGGACCAGTCAATTGACCGGTTTTGACCGGTTCAAACTGGGTCAATTAGAAACTGATTTTTTAGAGTAAACCGGATCAGATAGCCGATCGGTCACCAGTCGAACCGGTCTGGTCACCAGTCGAACCGGTCAGACCGGCCGGTCCGGTCCGGTTTCCAAAACAGAGATTTTCGTTTCCTTTACACTATCATCTCTCATTATTGTAATTCTCTTATTAAGGTAATATAAAGTTATAAGTAATATTAACAAATAACAAAAATAATCATTGTTATGATTTCTTAAAAATCAAAATTACTTTTTTCCTTATTTGAAGGCCCGTCCTTACACTATATAGCCTCAAGATAGCTTATAAATAAACTTTTTATATCATTCTTCTCGTAATCTTACCTCTGTAAGAAGCTTATACTCGAGGTTTATCTAAGTACTCCCTTTCTCTTAAGTTATATATCTACCTTCATGTCCTTATGCACTATGTATTCCATCTCTATATGATGCTCAATTCAACTAATTAGATACATCCCTATTTAAACCATTAGAAATTGAGCCATTTTTGCTTCTCTATGCTACGTCGTAGTATCCTTATCATAGTATTTTTTATTTTTTATGATACTCCTCAACACTCTTGACCTTTGACTTAACCCTTATAGCTGTTGATATAAATCCATATAATACTGATTTGATACAAATATCCTCCTCATAAGAGCTTTCAAGTTATCATATATCTTTATGCCTCTTATCATCCTTGTTCTTATTTGTCACCAATTAATCCCACTAATCAATGATATAATCAGCGAATTCCACTACAATAAGTTTCACTTTCTTCTCCTTGGAATATTTTTTTGATCATATATGAGTTTTATTTTTTCTCCCTCTTATGCTTAGTACAAAAGTGTATTCCTTTAGTAAGACCACTTTAATAGCCTCTTATTATGATCCTTTAAATTCTTATTCTTTACTGATTGGTTTCAATTTTAACACTATTCCCATAAAACTTTTTAAAATAGACCGAAATTTATAATTTTTTTAAATATGTTTCTCTCTTTCTTATTCCTTTATAAAGCATACTTAATCTCCAATTATGCTTTAGGATCAGTCCTTCCTTAGAAATAAGGAATTTTAATCTTAATACTCTCAAAATTTTTGTCTAGGGCTACTTGTCCTTTATATTCCCTTCCATCCCTTTCTTGGCCTCCATACATTCTCATAGGCTCTCTTGCCTACTATAATTAGTGTAAATATATATAATTATATTAAGTTTGAAAATGTTTTCAAACTTAATATAAATTGTAACTAGCCAAAATCCATAATAGAAATTTGTCCATAGAAAGAAACAAGGAAGTTTAGATGAAAAAGAAAGATATTTTAAACGTAAGAAATACAAGAATGAATAGAAACGAATACAAATTCAAACAAGAATTGAGATGAGTTTTATTAAACCAAATTGGTTATTCACAATTAGTAACTATTTTAGTCTCAAGATATCATAATTTGTGGGTTTATCTCGAAAGATATAGCAAATATTAGTTCACTAACAGTAAAAATTCATTAAGATATACATCTTTTACTGCGTCTTCTTTTCGTTTCTTTTTTAATTTTTTGTAACTATGTATCACTAAGGTGAAGGCCAAAAGTGCAATTTGCACCTCAACATTTTACAAAAGGTCTACGTGAGCCCTTGCCATTTTCTATGATAATATTGTGCACCGTAACATTATTAAAATATTACATTGCAACCTGAATAAGGAGTAAAGTGGGAACAAAGTTAATGGTAGGAGCTTATTTAGACCTTTTGTGAAACATTAATGTGAAAATCACAACTTTAACAAATATTTAAAGAAATCATTTTAAAGATTACATCTAAATTGACGACCTACATACTAGAAAAGCCGTTAGAAGTCGGTTGATACACAACAGAGAAAAAGGGGGAAAAAAAAGTTTCACACTATCTGTAGCCTCTCTTTTCCTCTCCCTGTACGTCTTGATCCCTTATATACCCTTATCTTCTTCCTAACTCCTCCATTTATAGTTGAAATCAATTTCTTTTTTTTTAATACAAAGGAAAAGCTAAAACAGCTAAGCTAAGTCACGGGACGCACATGGATACTGCACTCCGTTACGGTCCCTGTGAAGGAGATCCTGAAGGTGCTGAGGGGGCTCGTGATAAAAATGGAGGCCTGGGCCACCCTGGACAGCTACAGCGGCTAATTGGTCCGCATAGTTGAAATCAATTTTTAATCGAACACAATCGTGCAAATCAGGCAAGTTTTAAGAGCAAAACATTCATGGTGATCCAACAAACAATCTTACTCAACCAGTTCAAGGAAGGTGAAAATGAAACGAGGGACGAAAGGTGCCAATTCCCCTACGAACTCTCAAACGTATTAGTAATATCCATTGCCATATTCCCGTTCCTGTTATGGTTTCATGGACGCAATTTAGGTGTTACCTATGGAAGCATTTTGGACAATCTTGGATAAGCAATTACAGAAGAACCTCTAAACCTAGTCAGATATTACACACTCACGTGCATAAATGGAAAAGATAATGAAGCAAACTTCAGACATTTTCTTGAAAGAAAACACTTGTTATCTACAAGTCTGCAAATAAAAGGGACCTGGAGTTGGTCCAAAGGTAAAGTTATACCACTGAAGCTCAATCAGCTAGGATACCACACATCAACCTTACGTTTAAAGATGATACTTGTTAACCAATCCCAGCTTCACCCAGCAAAAGGGAAAAGGAATTAACAGTTAATCTGTTTTGACACCTCCTGTGTACAGTTAGGACGTATAATTATTAAGTACATTCGCGACGAAGTTAAATACAATAATTGACCTACGGTCATAAGAATGACTGCACCAATCTGCTGGAGTCCATTTACAGAGATGCTATATGCAAGCTAAGATCTCTCGTTTTGTTTCAGGCGGACAAGGAAAGCACTGGTTAAAGAAATGAAAGGCTTCATACTTAACCTTCCATTCAAGCTCATTTTTGTTCTAAATTTATTACAGAACCCCTACACTCGACCAACAAGAGAACTCTCGTGCTGCTTGTGGCCAATAAAAAGAAAATTCAAATAGCTAGAATTATGGCAAAGGGGTATTTTTCAGAATCTGAATACAAGTCAGTGCACAGTCCTCGTTGGCAACCCATGAACAACACAATTTCAAATTTAACCATTTCTTCGCAGCATATACACAAAAATATGGGAGATAACCAACTTACAAGAAATACATTGTCTGCACAACTTCCCACAAACAGTTTGCAAAGGAGCTAGCAAAGTCATAAGCCTTCTACATCCTCTGCTAATCCAGCACGGTTTTTTCTTTAAGAATCTTACTTTCTATTAACTTATTACGCAACTCATAAGCCTCTTGTGTCATACCAGCATCTGCTATGCCTTTAACTAAAATAGAATAAATTTCCTCATCTGGCTTACACTGACTCAAAATCATTATTTCTAAAACTTGCACTGCAGCATTCACTTTCTTATCCTTACATAAGCCATGTATCACTATTCTGTACGCACTATTATTGATTCTTTGGCCTCTCTTCCCCATCTCACTAAGTATCTCCACAGCATCTTCAAATTGATTTCCCCAGCAACAACCCCAAACCAAAGATCGATGGGTGATACCATCTGGGGTGATTCCACTTCCTATCATTTCATGGTATAATGCCATTGCCTTAGCCGTGTATCCTCTTCTAGATAATCCATCAATCACAATATTGTAGGTTATCAATCCAGGAGAGTAATGACTATCCCTTAAAAGGCCAAGTAATTGAAGAGCCTCATCCACCATTCCTTCTTTACATAAGGCACAGAGGAGAGTATTGTAAGTTACAATGTCAGGTGAACATTTCTCAGAAACCATTTGATAAAAAAAATCAATGGCACGATCCACATGTCCACATCTGCACAACCCATTAATCAGAATGTTGTAAGTGATAACTGATGAAGGATGAGAACTTTCTTTCATGATTACAAGTATCTCATCAACCTTATCCCACAACCTGTGGTTACAAAGAGAATGGAGAAGAGTGTTATATGTGACAGTATTGGGCTCCAGTCCATGAGACAGAATGCTGTATATGATCAAAGCTGCATCCTCATACTTTCCTTGCTTAGAAAGGAAATTAATCAAAGAATTGTACGTAATATGATCAGGATAACAGCCCTCAATTGCCATATCATCCAATACTTCCATTGTTTGCACAATTCCACAATGCTTGCATACTAGCTCAATGAGAATTGTATAGGTTATAAGATATGGAGGGCATCCATTCCTTAATTGTTCCTTCCAAAATCTAATAGCTTCGTCAAAGTGTCCAGCTTCAAACATGGAACGAATTATAGTATTATAAGTGATCACATCTGGAGGGCAACCACTCAAGCTCATGTCCTGTAAGAGATCAACAGCAGACGCCAACTCTGCTCTCCTACAAAAACCACTAACCATCATATTGTATGTAATAACATCTGGAACCCCACCAGACATGACCATAACTTTAAGAACCTTGAAAGCCTTATCCAATTGATCAACTTTGATGAGGCCCCTAATTAAGTTTGTGCAACACGCAAAGTCAGGAATTTGATTTCTCCGTGCCATCACGTCTATCAACTTTGAGGCATGCATTAACTTTCCACGAGTGCATAAGTTTTGAAGAATCCGTTTGTTTGTTTCCTGATCATTTTCAACTAGGGGCCCGTCAGGGAACAATGCAAAAGGTGTAGTATTATTTGTATTCGTTTTGTATTTTTTTCCAGTGCTCAGTTTATGTCTACCCGAGCTCCACTCATCTCGGCGCCTTTCATCAGTTGAATCAATGCAAAAGGTGCTATACAGTGCTCTGCATTGTAAAGAGAAAAAAGTTGTCCTAGGTTTAAGATCTCCTTTCCACTTTAAACATATCTTATTCCTGCAGTTTCCCTTCATTGAGCAACTGATTGAATAAGTGGATGCCTTTAACAACAAGCATTGGTAAACACTGGAACTGCATCCTGCTTGTTTGGAACACCAACATAAGTTATGGAATTGAGGAACCTCGATTGCAGAATTTTGTGGTGACATTGAAAATCCCATCTGGTTTAAACCACTACAAAAGTTTGAAGTCTACGGTCCCACAAGAAATTACAAAACAATGACCAACAACTAGTGACTTCCCGTCATTTCCCAATCAAATAGATGCAGAGATGTGTTATAGCAAAACCAACATGATTCAGTTTTGTTCATCCTATAACAGATGCTTTTCTCCAGCGACTACAAATTCTCTCTTATTAAATAATGGTTCCAACTGTAAAAAAAAAGGAATCTAAAATGAGAAAATATGTAAAGAGGGAAGCAAGTTAGAAACGTAAACCAAAGTTAACATCAAGCAATAATCAGGCAGTGACAATATACAACAACAACACCCAATAAAAATCCCGCTAATACGCAGGGTCTAAAGAGGTCCGGTAGTAAGCAACCTTACTTCTAACCAGTAGAAAGATTTCTAAATACAGTGACAATATAGAGGTAGGAAATATCAGGGGAATCAGAATTAGAGTAGAATTAAAAGCTATTTCAATCCTGCAACAAAAAAAAATTCACAAAATTAACATTTCTAACTCATCTTAGAACAGCATAAACTTTTTCAAAATACATGTAAGATGAATATTTCCAAACTATGAATTATCAGATCCGGAGCAAATTCACTATATTATCCTCACACAATCAAGAATAAACCAGAAACCTTCAAATGTCACTCAATTTAGAGTCAAAATTTTCATTCATCGATTGAAGAGAAGAAAAAAAGTTTTAAAAAAAACAACATAACCAAAAGGAAGACAAACTGCCTAAATATAAGCACCACATAACATAAAGAGAGTAGACACAGAAAAGAGCAGAACCTATGACAAGAAAAAGAGAAGGAGATATAAGCGGCTGAGATGCAGAAAAACCAAAAATTAGAACCCTTTTGATAATATAACAGAAAACAAAGCAGAGCTCAACTTTTCGATTCTGAAGTACGTGTTCATAAAGTGTACCATAGCCTACATCCATCCAAACCCAAAATGCATGGCCTTCAAGGAAAATTGAAGATGCATTACCAAAAAATACTGTAAAGGGATCCTTGGGAGTTGTTTGTTTAGAAGCCTCCCGTAAGCTGCAAGCCTGCAACCGTTCGCGAGAAGGGAGAGGGGGTTTTGCTTTGGTGATATTAGGGTTTAAGGTTTTTTTTTTTTTTAAGAAAAGGTTTAAGGTTTTACATATTTGTTATTATTGTCTTTGTTTTGAAAAGATAAAAGTTTTCGATAAATCTATCAAAATTTTATGAGAAACTCTTGCACTTTGTCTAAAAGTTAAAAAATAACTTTTGTATATGTTTTTTTTTTAAATCTTGGTACTAAGATATGAGTATTTTATCAATATTTCAAAAACGGAAATAGACATCTAATTGATCAAAAGAATGTTTTAAAGGTTCTAAAACTAATGGAAAATCAGTATATGATAAATAATATGTAAAAATTATAAGAATAAATAAAAATAAAATATTTTATTGAAATTAAAAATATACCAATATTTATTATTATGTAAAAATAGTATATAATAAGTAAAAATTATAAGAATAAATAAAATAAAATATTTTATTAAAATTAAAAATATACCAATATCTATTATTATATAATGAACTAATAATAAATCTAATCTAATAATTTAAACTAAATTTAAATCTAACATAAAACTTAAAATAATAATAATAATTAAAATTGTATTTCTAAAAGAGATTGTGTCTTGATATCGTAAAAAATTTCAAATTCTCCAATGTTATCTAAAGACTCATAAATTACGCTTTCATCCAAAATATTTGAATCAATTTCTTCTGCTACATTCAAACAAATTACAAATTAGTAATATGTTAAATCATTATTAATTGTAAATTTGTAATATAATATATTTTTAAGTTAAATATGATTATAATAAGATATGAACTGACCATCAGTAAATGTTCTTAATTCATTTATTGCGGTAAATGCATTTTTTTGCATAAATCATATTTTCCTGTCCATTATAATCAAGATCAAACCATGGTTCTTTTTTTAATCCAAAAATCATTATGGTTAATAGAGAAATTATAAAGTTAATAATAAAAAATTAAATTAATGAAAAATAAAAACAAACTATAAAATAATTGTTCTTTATGCTCACATTTAAGCAACATAAACAAGGTCGTTAAGTCTTTGATGTTCCAAACAATTTCGTTTCTTTGTGTGAATACATTCAAAAATGCTTCAATTACGTTTACAACCTGATGCAAAAAAGCTATTGACATAAGTAATCTAATAACAAGTTTTTTCAATATTGGAGCATTTTTATTGAATAATCTTCACCACTCATCTATATTTTAAATTAATAATTATGAGAAATAAAAACATATATATTATTAATAACTAAAGAATGAATTAAAAGTATAAAAACTTACCAGGGTGCATTTTTTTATCATAAGTTCTCTCTTTGCTAATGATCTAGCAAAACTCTCAAAACCTTTAATATACAATTTAATTTCATTTGCACTTGTGATTGCTTTTTAATTGAGAAAATATGTTTGCATTCAATCACATTTAACAGACAGTCCAAAATATTATTTGCACATACGACTCCACTGTATATGCAATAAAGATTAAGAAAATAAGTTATTAAGTGAATCTTTTGAGTAAGATGTTTATCCCATCGTCGGTCAACAATTTCTATATAAGGCTTGTATAATTTCTCCGTCCCTTTAAAAATATTTACAATTGTTTTGTGAGCCCTATATACCATCATATATATAGACCAAAAATGGCTTCTCATTTGAGTCAACAACCTTATAAGCGGAGCCATAATTTTCACAGTGATCAAGCAAGCATTCCAAAATTTATTATCTAGAATAATAACACAAACTTCTTTTTCTTTCGCACTCTTTGATAACTTATTACTCGAAAAATGTTTATTTGTCACTAAAATTTTGAAGTAGTTGTTTATGTTCTTTTCAAAGTAATAAATGTAGTTACAAACCTAGTAGCCGCAAGATGTACAATCTCAACCCAATCTTCTTACTTTTTTAACCAAGACAAAAATATGATATGATTATACCCAAAATTGTAATCTTAGATGCATGTGAAGTAAGACTAGAAATATGATATGTACCACCAATATTTTTTAGAATAAGATTTATACAATAAATAGTACATAAAGACCAATAAATATGCTCATACTTTGATTGTAACAAGTACCCAACTGATACATAATGAACTGCATTATCTATAACAAAATGCACAATAGTCTTTGGTCCAACCCACTTGTCAATTTCCAGAAAATAATTCAGATAAAGAATTAACACTTTTTACCATATCAGAAGCATCATCAAACTTGATAAAAGATGCTCCAATATTATAATAAACCAAGAAATTAATCAAGGTTCTTTGTCTTTGATTAATCCACCTATCTATCATACTAGTACATTCTGTTGATTCCCAATTAAACTTGTATGTATCTACAATTAATTGGCATTCCTTTTTCAAATCTTAAAGCAAAGGCACACGAATCTCATAATAAGAAGGTACCTTAAATCCTAGAACTATCATTGTTGTAGCATTTATTGCTTCTTGAATATATGTGAATTTAAATTATTTAAAGGAATATATGAATGATAGAACCATACAGCCTTTGCTCGTTTACATCGCAAAACAACATCCTTCTCAACAAAAACACTTTTTAAACTAGGTTAAGAACCATGACTAGTTCTTGAAGGAAAATAAGAATCTATGTCAATAGTAGTTTTCCTTTTTCCTTTATCTAATATTTGTGGTATTTCATCATCTCCAAAAGATATATCATAAGCTTCTTTATTTTTCTTTTTTCTTTTTTTCTTATGGTTGCAAATAATTTCCAATCCTCTTACGTACATTAAATGGTACTTTTTTTTGTAAGAAGCAATATTACCCTTAAAACTATTAAAATGTTCTTTCATTTTATAAATTCCTTCCCCTTTAGATATTCTACCAAAAAACATATAATTATATTAGATATTCCTATCAGATCCTTGAGAAAAAGAAAAATAATTCTATGTTGGATCGGACTTACCACGAGTAGAGGATGCTGGATGCTATGTTCATTGAATCTTTTTATAAGGATTCTATATTCTTCATTATAATTTTAACTGGGAAATATGATAAATTATTTTTGTTAGTTTTGTACAAAAATAAGTCACAAAATAATTAACAAAGAAGAAAGATGAAATGAAAAGATAAAAGTCTGAAAACAAAAATTCCCCTTAACTTTGTCTTCTTGATTCTTACGTCTTTTATGTCTATTTGATAATATGAGATTTGACTTCAATCACCACAACTAATAAAAGAAATAACAATAAAAAAGAGAGTTAAATTGTGTTCTTGACACAAAAGATTTAAAGTATATGCAGAAGAAATAGAAAAGCGGTTGAAAAAGAATTGAAACATTAAAGAAAATCAATTTAAATAGAAAACATAAATTGATTTTTTTTAAAGATTGAATATATCTAAAAAGTCAAATGTTTAAATATGTTTAAAGAAGGACACTCATAAATTAACAAAAATATTTATCTATGATAAATTATTAATTAATAATTTTTTAAATGTCCTTCTTTAAACATCCTTTTTTTTAAGTTTAAACATCACTCTTTATATTACTATTAAATTATCCTAAACAAAATTACTTCATCATCATCATACCCTGAAAATTTTCACATTGGAGCAAGGTCTAGGGGGCCTGATAGTACGCAGTCTTACCCCTACAATGTAGAGAAGCTGTTTCCAGTAGGCCCATATGCAGAAGGGACATGATAACAAAGATGTAGGAAACAAGGAATAAATTAGCAAAGATTGGTAATACATTGAAATATAGATACCTAATGTGGCCATAATCCGCTATTACTTGTCGCCTTGTCAAGACCATCTTTACGCGTTGCCATCAAAAATAATAATAGCAATAATAGAAAATACTAATAAGAAGAATTGAAAATAGAAAAATAACAGTAGAAGTAATAATAGGAATACAAGAGGAGAACAAAAGTAGTGAAGACCAATACTAAGAATAATACTACGAGACTAATACTAAAGAAATATAGATTCTATAGATACAGTAATACAAACAAATAAAAATGAATAAAATAATACAATAATAAATAAAAATAAATACCTACCAGTAGAGTAGTATTAACAATAATAAATAAAGGAACAATAATCATCGGGAAAAAACAGATCGAGAAATCAAGAATATCAAGTTAAAACCGAAAAAAGGAGTTACTACTGCTAATAAAAGAAAGAAATAATACTTCTAATACGAGAGCCAGGCCACTATTAATCAAAAAAGCGGCTACTACTAATACAGGAAATCAGCATAGAATCATACAGTCAAAAGCTAATAATAGAAGAGCACAAAGGAAAACAAGCAGTGATTACCGTAGGATCAAAAGGAGAACGAAATATCCACAACCACACTTGTAAAAGTGGTGTCTCCCAGAAAGCCTCAACCGTCAGAACAACGAAAGAAAGGTGTTGGAAAAAGATGAAGGGTCAAGTCAAAAGGAAATACTGCCAAGGGAGTTGTCTTACCAGAATGGCTGCGACAGGTTCGAAAGTGGGCGACCAACGGGTTACAAAAGGAACAGAATACTGACTCTCTCTCCTAATAGTAAACTTGTCAGGTGGCTCCAGAAAAACAGAGGAGACTTACGAAGTGTGTCATACGCTATGTCAGGGACAGACGTTAGGCCAGAGCTATCCATGAGCTATGTGCCAAGACTGTCAGCGACCCTCTTAATGAGTCGTCGGTTGCCAAAGAAGTCTCCGACAAGGTGGCAATAGCCAACGGTAGTGGACAGGATTTGGAATAAGAGAAGAGAGGAAACTATGCGTCGAAACGTTGTTCATGCACACACCAACTAGCAAACACAACATTAGAGTAAAAGTAGACTTGCACACTTCCGACTTGCGCATGCCCGAGGTAATTTACTCTATGCCCAGAATATCTGGCGGACTCCCTGACTCTCCTCCCAGTCCGATGAGGCTACCCTCCTGCTGCTGCAATTTTTAACTTACACAAAACTAACGGGCTAATACTCTACTGTATTTATCTACGAACTCAATACGCCGGTCTAGTCCTAATCATATGGAAGGGGTATGGGAAAGAAAGGAAAGCAAGGACAGAGGAGAAAGAAAAACTAAAAACACAAAACCTGTCTTGCTTTGTCTCTCTTTCCATGGAATAAAAAACCACCCCAACTGAACGGTGCCTACGACGGCCCAGCAATCCCAACACCGCAGAGAGGGTGGCGGTTACGCCGGTACTAAACCCACTGTGACCCATGATATTGCCTAGGTTCTACGTCTTGTCGGGCGCCGAGGACAGATTTGATCCAATATCACATTCAGTCCCAATAGCAAGCACAATAGCCAAATACTTAGTATCAGACCCACGCTTCTTGACCTTAACCTGAGTAAAAATGCTCCACATAATGTGCATTAGTCAAAACCCTTTTGCCTCCAATAACAAAATTACTTGTCTGTACTAAATTACTAATTAATAACCTTTTTAGTTTCCTTATTTAAATATATTTCTTTAAAGTTTAAATGCTACTTCTTAAAACACTCTTAAATTATGGTAAATAAATTTCTTTATCTATACTAAATTACTAATTAATAACTTTTTAGTGTCCTTCTTTCAATGTACTTCTTTAAAGTTTAAATATCACTCCATAAAATACTCTAAAATTATCTTAAACAAATTTTTTATCTATACTAAATTACTAGTTAATAATTTATTTAATATTCTTTTTTCATATACTTCATTAAAATTTAAATAAAATTCTATTTTATTTTGATCAATAAATAGTAATATTCTTGATGTCTCAAAATAATTGAAAATTATATCTACTGATTCTATGACAGCTTTGACACTCCTCACAACACCGTCATCTCGCTTCGCTCCGCTGGGACACTTAGTGGATGACATCAAGGCCTTCTTGCATTGTGAATGGTCTTGTCGGTTACGGTATCGTCACCGCGAAGGCAACAAGTGTGCGGACTTACTAGCAAACATGGGGGCTGACAGCAGTGCTCTACTGCATATATACCATTCTCCACCACCATCACTACGCTTGCAGCTGGACAAAGATCACAGGGGCGTAGCCTACCCTCACTAATTCAAATGTTGATTTAATTCTCTTGTCTTACTTTCCTTTGCACCCAAAAAAAAAAGACAAAACCAACACGTAAAAGCTAAAGGAATGTCCCATCCCATAAATATACCTTTCACATCTCTCAAGTCTCAAGCTATGAATCCCAACACGTCAAGCTTCATTCAAAGTATTCAAGAAAAAATATTCAATCTTTTATTAGTAGCAAGAAACAAACAAATGACCCTTCTCACCTTTGGAGCTTTGGCGTTTTGTTTGTTCTCTGTACTCTCCACTCTCTGGGTTTTGCAATTTCTCTTTATATGTTGTGAAGGCATCTTGTTATATCATTGATCTCGATCTACGATTCTACATTTTAGGAAGATTCTAACTTGCTCTAATGATTAAACTGTAGTAGGTATGTAACTTTTTGTGATTATTTCTTGTATACTACCCAGTTGTTCCAATGTTTTGTTTCCCTGTTTGGTTTCATGTCTCTAATTCTCCATTGGTCTTTGTATACTAGACTGGTAAAGGGATCACTGGTTCTCCACCCACTTCATAAAGGAGATCCAGAAGTGACCACTTAGAGAAATCTTGCTCAAGTTTTAGGAGGAAGACTGCTTGTGCCTACTAGTGAGCCATCGAGAGGAAGAAGAAGAATGAGATTTTACTGTTCTTCATGATTTAGAGAAAATTGGATGGTTTATTGTTTAACCATCGAATTTTTCATTCGTAATAGTTAAAAATAAAAATTAAACTGAAAATCAGGCCGATTTGAGCTTAATTTGGTCGAATTGACCAATCTGGTCCGGTTTTAAAATCATTGATTTTTACTAAAATCATTTATATGTAATCTGTCACAACACCTAATAGCCAATTTTCATTTTCATTTTTCCTTAACCTTATCACCATTACTTTAACTCCACTTTCTGTCACCATTACTTTAACTCCACTTTCAGTTTTTCTTTCATAAACAAAAATTCTATTCCTTAGTGTCTAGTTTGATAATCACTAATGAAAGAATTTCAATAAAAATAAGAGTGAGAATAGAAAACAATAAAAATAGAATTAATGATTATATGTGTTTGGTATATAATCACTAAGAATGAGATTAAACAATTTAATAGTTATACTAGTATTTAACATTGAATATTAGGAATGATAATAAAAAAATTTACTCATATTTAATTATTATATGATTTATTTTGTAAATAATTACTCAATATTTTGTATTTTATAAATAATTAATCATATTTATTTTTTCAATGATTTATAAAATTATTATTTTTAAATAATTATAAATAATTTTTATGATAAGAACAAAATTAATGAACTACAAAAATTTTGCTTTACTTGATATAGTATCAATGAAACAATATTAAATAATTGTTGAAGAAATTAAATATAAAAATCATAATATGTGATCTTTGATAATAATATTTTGATCAAAATCAATATCTTGATAATATTCTAATAATATCTCACTCACTACTTTTCTCTTATTCTTTTTTTTAATGTACTTTTTTCTTATTCTTGTTATTTGATTTCGGCTTATACCTACACCCCCTTTTAGGAATAAAAGTCTTAAGATTATTTAAAATTCATTCAAGTTTTGTCATTCCAAATTCTATCAATTCTCAATAACTAAACTAGTAAAAGTTATGGAATAAAGGTTTTATTATCATTCTCATCTCTATATTACTAGTTACCAAATAAGACCTAAGTGTTTGTAAGTGTTGGTCACTGCAAAAACAAGAACTTAAATTCCAATTACCTTCATATAATTGTCATTAAATCTTTCCAAAACATGCAATGATGTTTCAAATCAAGTTTACCATCCTATATAGAAGACAATTAACAATACATTCTTACCATGATTTTAGACACTCCTCCTTATGATTTAATGGCTTATATATTGATTATTACTTACAAATCAATGTAGAATTGAACTAAAAATGAGTTCCAAGAAACTTAAACATTAAAGATTCCAAATTCTTGTGTAGATAGATATAATGGTGATGATCATTCTAGTAAAGCTTCAATCACAACTTCAAATTTATATGAGGTAAGAAAAAGTGGGTCACAAGAGTTACTGATTGGGAATTCTCAAGCATTTCCACCTCAATTACATTGTTACTTATATCATCATCATCATCATTACACCCAATCCGAAGTCCCGCAATAAAGCGGAGTCTGGGAAAGTCTGATAGTACGCAGCCTTACCCCTACATAGTAGGGAGGCAGTTTCCAGTAGACCCACATGCAGATGTGTCAATAAAAGAGTGATGCATGTTAAAGAGTAGATAAGTAAAATTGGCACGCTAAATAATTATGTGAATAAAAATGCCAAAAAATTACATAAATAAATAAAAATTTAATATATGTGCTCCCTAACCTTACCCTTAGAGTGCAACTCACTGAAGTTCCCTTGTATCCTCACTTGTCTATTGCCCATCCTAAATTTCCATGCCATTTTATCTAATAGCTGCTTAGTAGGATTGTATGGTAGTTATGCTTTAAGTAGTTTTTGGCTTCCACATCTATCTTCACCAAAATAAATTGGATTGAGCTTGGTGCTAACTCTCCAATATTAGGGATATTGATTTATATCCTATATCAGATTGCTTAGCTAAGTATTTATTACATATTGCTTGAAAACATTCTTTTATCTTATGCATCGTTGTCAAATTAATTAACTTATAAGATCAAGTATATGAGAAAAGCATAATCTACAAGTGAAATTATGATGAGCTCATAATTATGAGTTTTCTAAAAGTTATCTTTTTTAATAAAGAATGGCCCACTTTCTAATACGTTCTTATTATTGTACTAAGAGCCTTTAAAATCCCTATAACACTACTAACAAATTTGCATATTAGTAAAGTAAAGTTTAGAGTTTTTCCCTTTCCCATTTTTCAGACCTTTACTTTATTAGCATGTAAAAGAAAGAAATTAATCTTGTAAATGCTTATTTTTACTACTATTTCACCTCCTAAGATGATGGAAGAGCCACGGTAGGACAAGTCAACAATGTATTTGAAACAATTGTTTTCCAATGGCATGAATGACAAGGGCACTATAAAATAAAACAAAATGATTATTCTTAGATGTTTTTAGTTATTATTTGACTAAGATTGGACATTAATATAAAAGAAAGACTATAACAAATTATGTTTCTTCTTTATTATGAAAGAAGTCAATCTCATAGACTAAAGTATGAAAATATTTGAATAAATATGTGGGTGAGAAAAAGTTCACTAAATTGACTCGGTGTAAGAATTCCATATGATTACTTAAAAGTAAGTAGAAATGCTCATTTTGATAATTATATAAATGATCTTTTGACTTAAGATCTCCAAACTATCATATATATGGATTATTATATTTTGATACTATCTAGGACCTATACTATACTAGGTAGCTTTTTTTGGTATTCATTGGACATAGAATAAATTATATTCAAGTAGTTAAGTAATCAATATAAGATTCATTACCCAATGTAATTAGGGAAAATATTTCATTATTCGCGATTTGTGTTAATATGAGACTTTGAAAATAGATTTCTAGTGTTATTAAAAGCATTAATTACTAACGTTAGAGAATCAATATGATTGAATTCAAATATAATAGGCATTAATTCAATTCTCTATATTTGACTGGAACATTGTATGATAAAAGCATTATATAAAAAAATAATGCATGATAAGATTAATTAATACTGTGATATTACTAATATTTTAATGGGCACAATGTATTAATAGATGTCAATCTTAATTATGGATGAGTTTAATTAGACAATCAAAGATATATTAAAAAAGATTTAGTTGATAGGAATTATGGGCCATGAATACTTGCCAATGAGGACTTAGATCACCTTTTCTTTTGTTGCAACTTCTCGTTATCCTTATAGAATATTGATATGGAGCTTTTTGGATTGCAATGCAATTACCATAACTAATCCAATATTATCCACTGGTTTTTCAAGATATATTTTAGCATTAAAGGTGATCATTAGTGTATAGCATTTGGCGTGAAAGAAACAGGCAAATTTAAAGGAGAACAATTCGAAGTAGATACATCGTCTCAAAGACCAATAAATAAGATTAAAATTGTAGCAATCATCATAAATATCACAAGAAAAATGAGCACTAAAATGATCCACAATGTAAACTTTAGTTGCTCATAAATCATGTTGTAGTTGTGTTTAAAAGGACCTCAAATGTTCTTGGTTCTGTATACTTATTTGTATCCATAGAGTTATAAACTTGGTGCTTCTTAGTCAATACTAATTTGACATTCCTAAAATTTTGTTAGTTAATATGTTACTAGAGATCAATCAATTATGATCGACGAGTGTAAACTGTTTAATTAAATAATTAAATATAAATTATTTAATCCTAAATATAGTATAGGGATATGATTTATATCCATTTTTAATTTATTTATGAGTCTAATGGATCGGGCATAAAGAATATTTGAAGAGAGAAAAAGTGATTTAATCAAGTTAGAATTTAATATAAAACTTCAGAAACTTTAGGTTCAAATATAAGATTTTTTTATAAATAAAGCCTAATGTTAGATAATAGATCTTATTTGGATTTAAATCATATTTAATTAAAATTTACTATATTTCTAATTAAAGTTTAATTAAAATTATAAATATAATTTAATTGAATTAATAAAAGTTCTAAGCCTTATTATTATTATTCAATTGGCATACTCTTCTCTATATCACTTGTAGAGTCTCTCAACTAGTTAATATGAATACTTGCAGCTAAAAGATATGATGGATTAATAATATAAAGGGATGTTGTAAAACTAAGCTCGAATTAGGACATGTTTCATCCTTAAATCCTCTAAATTCAAAATTAGTCTCCGCCCTAATAAAAAGAGAGGGCTTCTCATTTATGTGTCAGGGCTAGATTTGGTCATTCTTTGCATATTAGCTTCAATTTAAAGAGAAAAAAAATCATCCTCATTAATAAGGACTTCATCAAGATGCGCTTTTGCTAGTTGGTGGTAGGCTAATGGATGATAATAGTGTAGGGATAAGTCGACTTGTATAGAGATGTAAGTCGACTTGTTCCAATTCGGCACTAACAAGTCGACTTGTACA
>JAOSBM010000003.1:23110469-23121853 GCA_027568955.1 Erythroxylum tenue
CCCAATTATAGGAGAGATTATAGGAGCAATAATAACAAAATTAATACAAGATCAATTCTAATATCTCTAGTCAACAGTTATTAATGGTGTTATTTATCATTTTATTTCCACAATTTCTTCTGAATCTGCATGCAATCAGAATCAACTATTCATTTGACCTATATTATTATTCTCATGCAGTTCGGTTATTAAATTTGCTGAGCAAAGTTTAGATCCTAAAATGAGGGCATCAATTTTCAGTCCTCGCCTTTTGGAGGTACCCAGCATTTTAAAGATGCTTTATACCTATTTCAGTTGTATCTGATTTGGCGTCTTTGACTGTTGCTTTGCGATCTATGGTAAATACTGTGTTTTCAGCTATTTGTAACACGAAGTCTTGATATTTGTTGTGCTAATCTATCTTGGGCCAATCATGCTTGTTCTTTTGCAAGGAATGACACAGGCATCAGGTGTCCGATTGACATACATTCCTGTTACTTGCATTTTGCCATGTTGTTGAGACTATACATGTCGTTGCTATCTACACGGAAGATTATACATGGTCTTGATTAAGATGTCTTTTACATTTCCTTAACTGTGTGAAAAACAACTATTTCTGATTACCTTAATGGTAATTAGATTTTTTCTTAATTTTCTATTATTTAATATGTTTAGGTTTACTTCTTATATTTTGATTTTATGGAAGTTTCATTATAGTTTACCTGGCCCCAGTACCTGTACCACTTCTGTGAGTTCACATCCTTTGTAGGCTGTTATATGGTTTCTTGCCAGATGGTCTCATACCTATCTAATGGCCGAAGAATTCGGAGACATTAATTTCTGTTCAGGACAAGGTCATGAGGCTCAGTTTCGGCAGTTGCAATCTAGAAAAGCTTTGCTCAGCTTTTTTGGAGAGCACAACCAGGGAAAAGTTGTGCTTGACATTATTGTCCGTATCTCAGTGACAACACTCGTGTCATATCCTGGGGAAAAAGATTTGCAGGTACAGATTATAGGACTATTCCATATTAGATTTTTGTTTATTTCTTGTTTCCTGTTTGTAACTTCCATACGCATCACATCTTCATCTTCATCATGGCCCTGAAGTGGATGTTGCATCAGGCTTGCATGGCATACATTTGGATCAGGCAGTTTCAAAGAAACGAACTATTTTCTCTGGGAAAGTATAATGTTGACATAACAAGTAGTTCAAATGATTTTATTGCAGATACATTCATCTTGATGTTCTTATCTCAATTATTCAGTTCATTTTGCATCGCATATTACCTCTTTTGAAATGACATTCACAATCATTTATAGTCTCTACAAAGTTCACCAACATTATTATTTATTTAAGGTGCTGATCAGAGGGGAAAATAATCCTGCCTCTCAATTACAATGTTGAATTCAATCTCTGTTCTCAATTTTTGGTCTTCGAAAAGGTGTTACAGCTTTCCTGTTTTTTCTTGCTTGATAGGCACTCACGTGCTGCCAATTACTTCATGCTCTTGTGCGACGAAAAAATGTTTGTATTCACCTTGTTGAACTGGTCAGTAGCATACTTTTTCTTTTCTATGATTACTTCACCATTATCATTTATGGGTCATTTCAATGTTAGGGTTTTCTATCCTTATTTCTCTTTATACTGTATTCTAACTTTCATGATCCATGTAGAATGGTGACATTCTTGTTTTTGTTAAAGAAATCTCCTCCCATTCCTCAGATTCTTGAGTCAAGATGGACAAAAAATTTGTTTGACAAAGGTATCTTCCAGAGAAGTTTATGTAAGACTTTTCCTTTTGGATATTTTTATACAGGATTCATGGCGTGAACTAACAAATGCTTTTGCCAATCAAAAAGCATTGTTCTTGTTGAATTCTGCTAATCAGGTAGCGATTTAAAACATCTGGCATATCATTTTTTTTCTTTGCTGATGTTTTGACCATAATTTTATCATTATATCTCAGCGTTCATTGGCTCAAACCCTTGTTATTTCGGCTTATGGAATGAGAAATTCAGAGGCATCCAATCAGTGAGTCTGTTGAATTTTCCTCGTCATTCCAGCTTTTCCAGTCTAATGTCTCCTTACTTCTGATAAAGGTATGTAAGGGATCTCATGGCTGATATGACAAAGTATCTTCTGGAATTGACTAACAAGAGTGACCTCAAACACGTTGCACAACAGCCAGATGTCATTCTATCGGTAAGGATATGAAGCTTTATATCATTTGATTAACTTCAGTTGTTGTTTTACCATCGTAACATAGAGCAAATATCGTAGGTGAGTTGCTTATTGGAACGGCTACGTGGAGCTGCCAGTGCCACAGAACCTCGAACTCAGAGGGCTCTTTGTGAGATGGGATTTTCTGTTATGAATCCTATTCTAACTCTTCTTGAAGTCTACAAACATGAGGTACCACAACATATTATAAACTCTATCATTGGTAAATTTGCTTTTACAACATTAACTTGAAACCAATGACCCTATTCCCCAATTTTCAACGTTAGTTTCACATGCTTTAATGTCTGAAAATTCAGAGTTGCATGATGATTAATTGGTCTCACATGAGGCGTCATTAAGAGTAATATTGACGGTAACATTCTTGTTCCTTTTAAATTTGAAAAAAGTTGTCATACACTGCTTTCTTGTTGTCTACAAGGAATCAGTGAGAACAATTTTGCTGATTAAGCATTTTGGGCCAGATTCAACTGTTTTGAAATTTTAATATTACTTTCTAATTCTTGCATGTAGCTCGTTTTTCGGTATATAATAGACTGATTATGTTTTAAATACTAATCATTTGAAATTGCTTAGTCTGCAGTTGTTTATCTGTTGCTTAAATTTGTTGTCAATTGGGTGGATGGGCAAATTTCCTACCTAGAGGCTCAAGAAACTGCTGCAGTTATTAAGTTCTGCATGAGCTTGCTTCAGCTTTACTCATCCCACAATATTGGCAAGGCAAGTTTTCTGCACTAGGAGGACATGAAATCTCATGTTCTAACACCTGCATCATTAGTGGCTACTTGTCATTATAATCCAGGTTACAGAGTCTAGCGTATTGATGAGGCCCAGTCAGTTGTGTCACTTAAAAATCACTCCTGTCCTTGATATAACTTTTTTCACTGTTCCTCCAGATATCATTAAGTCTTTCTAGCAGCTTACTGAGTGAGGCAAAAACTGAGAAGTACAAGGACTTACGGGCTCTTCTTCAACTTCTTTCAAACCTTTGTTCAAAAGATCTGGTACCAATTCCTCCATTTGCAGTGCAAATGATGTGTTGACTGTTCTGTAGCATATTGAATAACAGTGTCTATTTCAGGTTGATTTTTCATCAGATTCTATAGAGGCACATGGCACAAATATCTCCGAGGTAAATTTGTTGTAAAATGTGCATACATAGATCAGTTAATTGGTTTCTAATATAATTATTCTGCAGGTCATTTACTTCAGTCTTCATATAGTTACCCCTCTTATTTCTTTGGAGCTACTGAAATACTTATTCTGCAGGTCATTTACTTTGGTCTTCATATAGTTACCCCCCACATTTCTTTGGAGCTACTGAAATACCCCAAGCTTTGCCACGATGTAAGAGCTTCTCTATTTTAAGCGAGACAAAATGCTTATATTTATATATGTGAAATTGATATTTGGGCTGTGATTCTCCAGTACTTCTCATTGCTATCGCATATGTTGGAGGTTTATCCTGAAACACTAGCACAACTAAGTCATGAAGCTTTTGCTCATGTTCTGGGAACGTTAGACCATGGTCTTCATCATCAGGTAGATGGCTATCCTTATTCTCTCTGAGTCTATTTTCCTCTTAGAAATACTGAATGTTCTGTAAATCCCTTACTTGGAAGAACTTATCCATGCATAAGCTGAAGCGAGTATGCTCATTGCAGCTTCTGCGTTTGCGTGATTGTTTTATTGAACAAAAAACTTGAACCAAAGTGTATGCATCCTTTTAATATGCATTTTAACGGCAAGAATTTGGTAGAATCTCTATGTAATATGTATGTTTGGATCCTTGAGAATTGTGGCTAATCTATTTTTGCATTGCACTTTTATGGTACAGGACACAGAAGTAGTTAATATGTGCCTAAAAGCTCTAAAAGCTCTTGCCTGTTACCACTTCAAGGAGACAGGTGCTGGCAGGATAGGATTAGGTGCACATGCTACTGGTGTTGAAGACACTCATGGCAATTTGCAGGAAGGTGTTTTTTGTCGCTTCCTTAAGTTGCTACTGCAGTTACTTCTTTTTGATGATTACAGGTAATCGATCTTTTTCCTGGAGTGAATTTCCTTGTTACCAATATTGAGCTTCATAAAAGATTTACTTTCCACGTTATATGTTGATTCTCCTTCTACCGCTACTGCCATTTATGTTATCTTACTCTTAAGGTGATTTCTTTTTGCTTACAGCCCTGATCTGGTCAGTCCTGCAGCAGATGCCCTTTTCCCCTTGATTCTTTGTGAACAAGTTGTATTCCAGGTAATTTTTGTGAGCTTGTCCAGTATTGTTATGATTCTGCCACTCACCCAGTAGCGTTGAGTAGGTTTTTAGTTAAGAAAATGAGAATCAAATTGGTGCTCAAAGAATCATGTGGTGTTAATATTCTCATCACTTTAGACACAAGAACAGAAGACTTGGACTACGAAATAGCTCTCTAAATCTATTGCATAACTTGGAGGGGCAGTTTTCTGGTTGTGCTTCAAGTGGTCAAGGTCATTGATGACTTAAGTTTGATGGTAATCTGTGTGGAATTGTAGCACCGTGATACTCCATTGGAGCATGCCTACCTCTTCACGTAAATCGACTGTCACTCAGAAATAATTGAAGACATTGAAAACTTAAAAGCAATGCTGTGTCTCTCAGAATTGCTCCCAACCTGCACCCGGCAGGGTGCTCCTGCATACTTTGTTATCGATGGATGGATTTCAAAGGATTAATCTATGCCTGATTTTCTTTTGCAGAAATTAGCTAATGAGTTGATACAGAGGCAGGCAAATCCTACATTCAGGTCAAGACTAGCAAATGCTTTCCAGTCCCTAATGAGCTCCAATCAGCTATCTTCTGCTCTTGATCGTATGAATTACCAAAGATTCAGAAAGAATGTAAACAACTTTCTGATTGAAGTTCGTGGATTTTTGCGGACAATGTGAGATTATTGTTCTTTCCTTCTTGCATTGTTTCCAGTGAAAATTTTTGGTGTTAAATGCACATCCCAATATTCTGGGGTTTATAGTCAGCAGTTCTGCTTGCTTTCAATTGAATTCTTATGCAAACATTATACGTACGGCTTTGAACTGGAAGTTTGAACATTATATGTGCCCTATTCTGGAATGAAATGGTGTAGAATTTTGTTGTGAATGAGCAATTGTAAGAAGAACGTTAATGGTCTCAAAACTGCTTTTGGATTCTTAATCTTGGTTGATATCTGTATTGTTGATATAATAGCCTTACCGGGAAATTGAGAAAGATTAGAAACGGCAAGGTGGGGATGCAATTTCTGATTCTGTTGCTTATTAATGCTGAAATGCATAGACATTTAGATACCTTGGGAGGGTAACATGATCTGTTCCAATTGCAAATGCCGAGGATCTTTCATGCTTCGTTCTGTCTCAGATTTGTCATTTACTTCCAAGAATTGTGGACCTTGGCATCATTGCTTCTTTTGTCTTCTGTATATTCACATTTGAAACACGAAAATACCTTGCAAAATGGCTTGAAGACTTTTGTCATTTCCAAGTACAACTTGGGCCTATATGGCATGACCGATCGATAGAAAGATTTCAAGATTCTACCTTTGTCATATATTTCATACATCACACTAGATAGATATTATATTCATATAATACAATTCACTTTTAAGATGCCTTGGTGAAATGGTAGACACGAGAGACGTACTGCAAGCCAGTCTTGAACTCGAACTCCCAAAAAAGACTTGTCTCCATTCGATTCCCGGATTGTGCCATCCTATTAGCCTCCTCATGTTTGCCTTCCTTTCATTCCGCCAATCAGACGTGAGAATTTTCCCTCATCCGGCTCAAGTACCTACATTGGACAGTCGATGACGTCAATTCCATAATTTCCAATCAGCTTAAAGCATATGGGACTGGATATCTAACGTTGAACATACCGTGTGTTTGACAATTACCAGAAAGTTGTTAGCTACGATGTGATTTTTATGCTGTTCAAATGAACAGTGTGTATACATTCAAGTAAGAGATGCAAACTTTTTCCATTCCTTTCTGGCTTTATTTCATAAAAGGACAAAGAAATATCAACACTAAATAGTGGAGTTTAGAGCTGTAGGGAGCAGAAAGCAAAAGTTACGGTACACAAAACTGCAAAGGTATGATATCGGTCGGATGTTAATTTCCACTGTACAAGAGCTTTCATTTCTACAACGGGAGAGAACAAAATTCTAATGATCATTTTCAAGCCAATTTGGCAATATTTAAAGTGTTTTACCTCTAATAATATCTATATGAATAATTAGATAAATTCTACAAATTGAAATGAATAGGTACGTAGAAGTATAAAGTGCACATGCAATTGTAATACAATTTGAAACATCATAATAATTTAATTGAAATATTTTTATTTTTAATTAAATTTTTTTTAATTTTAATTAAATACAATTAAGTTCTCAATGAAATTTAAATCAAACATTGGTTCTTATTAGTAAAAAAATATAAAAAATATAATAAATAATTTAAACAAGCTATTGCAAGATAAAAATAAGGAAGAGATAAAACAGCTTATGATGAATATGATAAGGAAATAAAAGAGTTTGAAGTTATTCCTATACAAGGCAAGCCTTTAGCGGTGTAAAGAGTGATTATTATAATAATCAATAGGAGAAATAAGTAGTAATACAGTTAAATAATAAGCAAAATGATTTACAATTCACATGGATAATTATTGTTAAAAACTTAACTGAAGTAAACGTTATGTAGTCCTTAGTAAGTTATTAAAAAAAAAACTCTATTTAACTTTTAAGAAAAATATGAAATTTGAAGAAATTACCTCAATACAAAACCACCATCAATGTTTTTATTTTAAAAAGGAAATTATTAAAATATAAGAGATAAAAACATTTACATTTTTTTAATTTAACATCATTTTTATTTCAAATTTTCTGAAATAAATTTTTAATTAAAATAAATCATATTACATTTTCTTGGCCATCAAACAGTCCTCTTACTTCCTTACTCTACCTTAAGCCTTCGTAACCTGACCATTCTATAATCTCTGACCACAGCCCAACCACGAAGACTCTATGGTGCCAAGTTGCAGGGGATCTAACTCCTTTTGAAAGGTTGAGATAATTACCCCTTCTTTGTTGCTACTCTGTGTTAGAATTTACAATGGATCTACGGATCCACATGAGAAGAAAAATTAGATCACATATAAGTCTAAGTGAGGTTCTATCCTAAATGTTACTATGATTTATGTGTGAAAGAACAAATCATTAGTAGTAACTATGATTTATAAATGTTACTTTCTTTTAAGACGTTAAAGAATAAATCATTAGTAGTAACTATGATTTATTATTGAAAAAATATGGATCCTTATCTTTCTTGGTTCAATAATCTCTCCCTTTTGATAATAATAAAACATAATGTGATGTTAGAAAGTCAAATATTAAAATTAATCATCTAAACACATTGTTGCTTAATATCAAAGCAAAATGACCATTTGACACTCCCCTAGTTCATGCATCATGAAGAAAATCTCTAGTGCAAAAAATAGGTCATTTATTATTTAAACATTATTATAATCAATCAAAATAAAAACATAATTTTGGTACGATAAAATTTTTGGCATTAGTATCTAACTCAAAGATGTTGGCACAATATGAGGTTGAATGTATATTTAGTAAGTCAATTGCAATGGGTAGAATCTTTTAACTATGGAATCTCATTATTAAGTTTACTAGTAAATTAATCTCTATATATGAACCTCTGAGAAGAAATGGGTGTCATCATGAATGATACGAGGTTGAATGTGATCATATGAGAATTTTAGAAAGCTAGGTAGAAGTAGATAATCAGAGAAGAAAATTGAGCTAATTCCGTCCACGATTTTATTCCTCCATAACAATCTGATATATATAGAAATCAGAAGGTAAAGGCGCTCACAACAAAATGGGAAATAGTGGGCTCACCCACGATTACAAATGAAACAACAACATAATAGAAAGTGGGGTAAGTGGGGCTTTACCCACGATTATCACTGAAACTACAAAATAACCGAAAGACAAAATAATGGAAAGTGCATCCTAGAACTAAGCAAGTATCGTGGACTATTGCTGCCTTCAACTGAACGACGTAGACCAAGTCTTGCATATGTTGAGGAGTGACCCACGTGCTGGTAACTAGTACCTATCATTCCATCCCACTGAAACTGTCCTTGTCCTCAAGGACAAATTCTGGATAGGATCGCAAAACAACGTCTGTAATTTTCCCACGGCGCATCAAAGGCCTCGGTTCCTTGCCAATGAACTAGCACTTTGGTGTAGGGACGATAACGACCTTTCTGAACTACAGGTTTATCTAAGATCCGAGAAGGTGTGGGTAATGGACTGGACTCATCAACTACTGGAGGTAATTAAGGTAAAGGATTAGGTCGGTTTCCCAAGTGTTTACGAAGCAAACTAACATGAAACACGTTGTGAATTTGAGCTCCTTTGGGAAGATGAAGTCGATATGCCACGGGGCCTATTTTTTTCAAAATTTCAAAGGATCTATAAAAACGAGCAGAGAGCTTGAGGGAACCCAAAAAAACAACAGACTTTTGCCGATACGGCTGAAGCTTGAGATACACAAAGCCACCCACCATGAACTGAACCTCCCTTCTTTTTTTGTCTGCTTGCATTTTCATGCGATCTTGGACTAATCGAAGGTTTCGTTTTAAGTCTCGCATAATCTCATCCCTGGTTTTGAGAAAATCATCCACTGCTGCAACTTTGGTAGTACTTGGAATGTAAGAATTGAGTGATGGTGGAGGACGTCCATAGACAATCTCGAAGGGGGTGAACTGAGTGGCTGAATGTAGACTAGTATTGTAACTAAGTTCGGCCCATGGAAGCCAGTCAAACCACTTCTTCGATCGTTCACTTGTGAAACACCTCAAATATTGTTCCAATATGCGGTTGGAGACTTCGGTTTGTCCATCCATTTGAGGATGGTAACTGGAGCTCATTAGAATTTGTGTTCCCTGTAATTTAAACACTTGATCCTAGAAAGCACTGGTGAATATCTTGTCTCTGTCACTAACAATAGTTTCTGGGATTCCATGTAAACGGACAATATTATGCACAAATGTTTTAATCACGTCAGTAGTAGTGAATGGGTGTTTCATAGGAATGAAATGGCAATATTTAGATAACCTATCTACTACCACAAGGGTCACTGTATAACCATTGGAAGAAGGAAGCCCCTCCATAAAATCTGCTGATACCTCTGACCAAATGCGGTTTGGTATTGGAAGAGGCTGAAGGAGACCAACTGGCTTCATTGCTTCGTATTTGTTGCGTTGGCAGATGGAGCATTCCTTAATGAACTGTTTCACTGTTTGTTGCAAACCAAGTCATGTGAAGTCCTTTTTAATTCTAGCCAACGTCTTAAGATATCCAAAATGGCCCCCTGTAGAAGTAGAATGACACTCAACAAGTAAAGAAGGAATTAAAGTGCATTTAGGCTTAAGATAAATCCTATTTTTGTGATAATAAACCCCATTTTTAAACAACAGTTCACTCCCAGGATGATCTTTGCGTTTCGCTTCTGTGTAAAAAGGATCTGACTGCACTTCTTCTTGTAATTTCACCCACCATTCGACAACTAAAAGTGAGATCATCAACATATTGCACTCGCTTCGCTGTGACAGTGCATCTGCTCCTTGGTTTTCCTTGCCCTTGCGATATTCAATTCTGTAATCGTATCCAAGGAGCTTCGGCAACCACTTTGCTTGGGTAGGAGTCGTGATTCGTTGTTCTAAGAGAAATTTAAGGCTCTTTTGATCAGTTCAAACTAGGAAGGAACGTCCTAAAAGATAGGGTCGCCATTTGCGGACTGCCTTAACAATGGCCAACATTTCTTTTTCATATGTGGAAAGATGAAGTGAGGATCCTTTAAGAGCTTCGCTGTAATATGCGATGGGCCGCTGTTCTTGGGATAGTATGGCTCCGATTCCGTACCCACAATCATCACTCTCTACAACAAATTCATTAGTAAAATCGGGTAGAGCTAGGATTGGTGGTGTTGATAACGCTAGCTTGAGTTGTTCAAAGGCTTTCGCTGCATCTATATTCCAAGAAAATCCATTCTTTGTTAGTATGAGTAAGCGGAGAAGCAATACCTCCAAAATGCTTGATGAACTTGCGATAGTAGCCCGCGAGGCCCAAAAATCCTCTAACCCCTCTTTGCGTCTGTGATTCTGGCCATTCCAGTACTGCCTGGATTTTTCTTGGATCCACTACCACTCCTTTTTCTGAAATTATATGTCCTAGATAGTCAACTTCCTTGACTCCGAATTGGCATTTGCTGATTTTAGCAAATAACTGATGCTCCTGTAATATTTGTAGTGCTTTCCCCAAGTGTTCAAGATGCTCAACCCAAGTCCTGTTATAAATCAAAATATCATCAAAGAAGACAAGTATGAATTTTCTCAAATAAGGGCGAAAGATCTCATTCATCAATGCTTGGAAAGTAGATAGAGCATTTGTGAGTCCAAAAGGCATTAAGATGAACTCGTAGTGGCCTTCATAGGTGCGGAAAGCAGTTTTGTGGATGTCTTCTTTATGAACTCGAATTTGGTGGTAACCTGATCGCAAGTCCAATTTAGAAAAAAATCTGGAGCCATGTAATTCATCTAATAATTTGTCAACGACCGGAATTGGAAATTTATCTTTGATGGTTATCTCATTTAAGGCCCTATAGTCAACACAAAATCTTTAGCTTCCATCTTATTTTTTTACCAACAACACTGGAGAAGAAAATTGACTGCGACTTGGGCGAATTAATCCTGTGGTGAGTAACTCTTGCACCATTTTCTCAATTTCGGTTTTCTGGTAGAAGGGATATCTATAGGGTCTGACGGAGACAAGTTTGTTGTGGGTTTGTAGGGGTATATGATGATCGTGGGTTCTATTTGGGGGTAGATTTTTTGGTTCAACAAAAACTTGTTGGTATTGTTGGAGAAGAGGTTGAACATTTGTGTGTATGGTTGGTTGGAGGGGTTCGATTGGTGCTACCTGCAAAAATAAACTAGATTCAAGCATTATATTACATTCTCTCATAGAGAGAGGCCCTGCGTTTCCAGTTTTGATGCCTTGTAATTCAACTGGCTTGCCATTCTCTTGTATCACCATAGTGAGGGTCTTGTAATTGGTTTGGA
>JAOSBM010000003.1:23140559-23150690 GCA_027568955.1 Erythroxylum tenue
CTAAGACAAAGGTCCATTAGAGCCTATTGCTGCCATAGATTATATTATGCGGAGCTTTACTCGGGAATAGTCTAATTGGTTAGGGTAATAATCTGCGGAGCTTTACTCGGAGTTATCAAATAGTTACGAATAGATTGGCCGATATGTGCTGTTCACTGTCTGCTTTAACTTTGTTCATAAGAATAAACAAAATTTATATTTTTGAGTCTATGATCGAATTACAGTATCAAACGGGGGAGTACCTTGGCTAGGCTTTTCTTTATATTGCTTTCAATCTTTATTTTTAATTTCCTTCAACGTGATTTCGTGTTCTAAAATCAATCATTCCTAAATCAATTATTTTCATTTATATTTATATTTTTATTGTTTTTATTTGTTTTTATTTTATTGTTTCCACACAAATAAACAATTGCTACATTGGTCTCTGTGGTTCGACCCTATTTATCACTTTGTTCGTTTAAGTGTTCTAGAGTATGAATTTATTTTTGCTGGTTTGACACGCCATCAATAACTAATAATGTGACAAAAGAATCTCTAGGCATATTAAAGCAAAACCAAACTAGTTGATTCCAATTCACTATAGTAGTTAGTCCTCTAAACAACAAAAGATAGATTTTGTTACTAAATCTCATTAAAGTATGCTTAAACTAGATTATAATGTCATTTATATTGGGGTTAGGATTATAAGGTGGATAATGTTCTATAATAAAGATAGTCCTCTAAATTGACAATTCTATTGATCCTTTACAATGATTTTTTTTCACTTTTTCTTAATTAAAAATTAAGTTTCTTAGTCTTTTTATATTTGAATCTAAGTGTAAAAGACCAATTTAACTTCAGTTATCTTTCTTGAACTATGTTTTATTCTCCATAATTTTTTTAATTTACATAATGATCTTCTCTTACAAACATAAAAATTGTTCTAAGGTTCATGAGAGAGAATTTCTAGGTTTGATTTTCCAAAAAATTATATGCATCAAGAAGTAAGTTTGCATCCATTAAACTTAAAGAGATTGATTATCATTAAATGAACTCTAAATCTTTTAAGCCAATAATAGATTGCTTTATACTTGATAGAGATTATGCCCATTCCCTTTTCTTCTTTTATAGTATATATCCCAATCTAACTAACTTTTACATCAACTGCCTCAATCACTACTCTTTCCCAAAAGGAGTTTTTCAGGAGTTTTTCTATTAATTATATCAAGTTCCTAAGTAGCAATAAAAAGATGTAAGCATTAATAAATATGGAGATTATTAAGACTGAAAAAAATCAATTGAAGCATATCTGTCTATGAGAGTTTTCTATTAAGCTAATTACTAATTCTTTTATAAACTGAATCAAAGAGAAGTTGATAATCCCTGAATTTTAGCCTTTTGATGGTTATTACAATTCCCAGGTATGTGAAAGGAGGTTCTTTGATTTGTAGCCTTACACCTAGAAATGCTCTCTAAAACATAATTAGCTCCATCTATAATAAACAGATGACTATTTTTGTTATTAATCTTTATAATAGATGAATTCTTATAAGTGTGAAGAGAATTCAAAAGTATCTGGACATATTGAGAGTTAGCCCCATTTAAAAGCAACAGATCATTTAGAAATGAAAGATTAACTAGTTGTAGCTTCTTACATTTATGGTAAAAATACAAAGATGCCAATCTAACTTGTGTTGTGTTCAAAAAATCTTGTGAGAACCTCTATATATAATGTGAATAAGCAGGGAGATAGGGGTAACCTTATCTTAAACCCTTAGCTCCCTTATTGATTTTTGTAAGCTTACAATTAAATATGATACTAAATGATATGATTGTCTCATATTTCTCGACCTAATTATTGAAGAGTGGGGGAAATGTAAAGGCCTTTAGATTGCCAAGTATGAATTTTTAATTCATAATGTCAAAAAGTATTATTAAAGTCTATTTTCATTGCAAAACTTCTATTCGATGTATTTTTATTATAGTTCATTAATAGGTTTTGTTATAAACATTGCAACTAAGATTGTTTAATTGATCTAGACTCTGTCTAGTGTTCTTATTCTTCTTTTGATAACTAATAATATGATGGAGGAATCTCTAGGTAGATTAAAGCTAAACCAAACTAGTTGATTCCAATTCACTTTAGTAGTTGGTTCTCTAAACAACTAAAGATATATTTTGTTAGGGAATCTCATTAAATTATGCTTTAAATATATTATAATGTCATTTATACTAGGGTTAGGAATACAAGGTGGATAATATTCTACAATAAAGATAGTCCTCTAAATTGATAGTTCTATTGATCCTTTACAATGATTTCTTTCACTTTTTCTTGATTAGAAATTAAGTGTCTTAGTCTTCTCATATTTGAATATAAGTGTAACATACCAATTTAACTCTGCTTATCTTTCTTAAACTAAGTGTTAACATCATTCTCCATAATGTTTTTCATTTACATAATGATCTTCTCTTTCAAACATAAAAATTGTTATAAGGTTCATGAAAACGAATTTTTAGGATTGATTGTCCAAAAACTTGTATGCATCAAGAAGTAAGTGTATATCCATTAAAATTAAAGAGAGTGATTATCATTAAATAAACTCCAGATACTCTAAGCCAAGAATAGATTGTTCTATACTTTATAAAGATGATGCCCATTCCCCTTTCTTCTTTTAGGGTACACATCTCAATCTAACTGTTGGGCCCCGATTCGCATTAAGCATGTTTTATTACTTTTTGAGGTTTAGATTAATAAGAAAACCTATATAACCTTACCTATACCTTTCCTAAGCTATAACAATCACAATCCTCTCAAAACTTATCAAAACTTATCAAACTTTTCGAAAATCCTATATCCTAGAGCCTTCCACGAATCTGATTTTGTTGTTAGGCTATCATAACTCTTCTTCTTCCTCTTTTGGTGAGAGATTCCTCCCTCGTGGGATGCGCATCCAGATGTCATATAGGACGTCGGACACGTGTCTCTTCCGGGAGGGGTTCCAACACTAACTAACTTTGACATTAACTTCCATAGTCACTATTCTTTCCTAAAGGGAGTTTTTAAGGATCTTATCTATTAATTTTATTAAGTTCCTAAGTAGCATTAGATGTAAGCATTAATAAATGTGGAGATTATTAAGAATGAATAAAATCAATTAAAGGATATCTGCATATGAGAGTTTTTTATTAAGCCAACTATTAATTTTTTATAAAGTAAATCAAAGAGTAGGTGACAATCCCTAAATTTTATCCTTTTGGTGGTTATTATAATTCCTAGGTAGGTGAAAGGAGGTTATCTAATTTGTAGCTTTGCACTTAGAAATGCTCTTTAAAACATAATTAGCTCCAACTATAATAAAAAGATGACTGCTTTTCTTATTGATCTCTATAATAGATAAATTCTTGTAAGTGTGAAGAGAATTCATGAGTATTTGAACATATTGAGAGTTAGCCCCACTTAATAGCAATAGATCATTTAGAAATGAAAGATTAACTAGTTGTAGCTTTTTGCATTTATGATAAAATACAAAGATGACATTCTAACTTGTGTTGGGTTCAATAAGTCTTATAAGAACCTCTATATATAATATGAATAAGCAGGGAGATAGGGGTAACCTTGTTTTAAGCCCTTAGCCCCCTTATTGATTTTTGTAGGCTTACTATTAAGTATGATACTAAATGATGTGATTGTCATGTATTTCTCAATCCAATTATTGAAGAGTGGGAGAAATGTAAAGGCCTTTAGACTGTCAAGTATGAATTTTTAATTCACACTGTCAAAAGGTATTATTAAAACTTATTTTCATTGCACAACTTTTATTCGATGTCTTTTTATTATAGTTCATGAATAGTTCTTGTGCAACAAGTATATTGTCCCTTATTCATCTTCCTCTTAAGAAGTCACCTTGAGTTGGGCTTATAATGGTTTCAAAAGTTTATTTCAAAATAGAGGTCAACATCTTCGATCTAGAGTGTGTTGTAATAAGATATAAGCATAAGTTCTACGGATGTTCATAGGTTAGGCACCTTAAAGATTAGACATATATGTGTTTTGTTGATTTCCATTAGTATTTTCCTTTTAAAAAGAACTTCAGTATTAAATTTGAGACATGATCTCCTACTAGATTTAAAGTTTTATGAAAAATAGAGCATTGAACCCATATAGTCTTGGTGTTTTGTAAGGAATGAGGTTGAATAAATCTTTTTTAACATCTACTCTATTAAAAGCATAGCATAAGGTATTAACTTGTTTAATAAGGATTATATCTTTAATGAATTCCTTTATTCCCTATACAGAAAAACATATTTTGTAATTTAAAAATAGTTTAGGCCTATCTCTTTTATCTCTTCTTGTTTTCAGCATTTGATTCCCTCATTGTCTTTAATTAATAAAATCTTATTCTTGTTTCTCCTATCTAATATGGCATTGTGAAAATAAGAAGTATTCTTCTCTCCCTCTTTTAACCATTAGACTTTTGATTTCTACCTTAATATTGATTTAAGCTTCCAAAGCTTAGGTGTAGTTATTCAAAGAAAGCTTTTTTTTTGTTTTTTGTTTTTATGTTCCTTATAAGATAGACTTAGGGACAAGTTATTATATATCTTATTGAGTGAATATTTGGATAGTTAAATAGCCAAGTTAGTGATGTTGCTAATTCTCCTCTTATTGAGAGTCTTTAGCTCCTGTTTAGCTTTTTTTTTAAAAACACATTTAAAAACTTTGAATCCTTAAACATTGAGAGACATACCTTTTACCACTACTTCCTTATATCCCTTTAAGTTTATCAAGAAAATTTTGAAACTAAAAGATGAGTTTTAAAACTTATGAACAACTAGCTTGTGAATTTTAATAGGGAAATGGTCAGAGAAAAGATTGTTACTAAAATGGGCAATATTTAAGGGAAATTTAAACATCTATTGAGAGTTAATCAAAGCACTATCAAGTTTCCTTTGTATCAACCATTCCCCTTCTTTCTTGCTTCTCTAAAGACACTAGTTTCTAGTATATAGAACATCAATAGTCCTAATATAGATGATGCAATTCCTAAATTTTGAGCTTGCATAATTATGACTATAGTTACTACCCTTTGTGCCCTAATAGAATAAGGTACTATTGAAATCACCTATAAGTGTACAAGGGCTATTGATGCTTGAGTGAAAATATTTCAAATCATTCTAAAGAGGGTTCTCTGAAATGCATTGTTAGCAATATATTTAAAGGTAAAGTAAATTATGACTAGATTAGGGATGAAACATAGGGAGACAGAGATGAAATCATCAAAAACATTTTTCGGATAATCCTCACATTGAATGTGTTGAAAACATAAATAATCCTACCATTAAAGTTATGTGAGTGATTAAAAATTAAATCCTAGTTTTTCCAAAGGCTTAAATCTTTACTTGCATGAACTGGCCTTTATTTTTTCTTTTTAGGAGAATTAATAGAAATATTTCTTTCTGAAAAGAAAATCATAAACCACCTACTTCTTATTACGGTTATTCAATCCTCTTGCATTTTATACTATTATTGACATTGGAATGAGGTCTATGTAGGATTAAGAGCCTTTGATTTTGATTTCTTGTGAATCCTTCACCTAATGCTTGATAAGGATTCTTTTGTCTAAATGACAAATTTTCCTTTTATCTTCTAGTTATTAGCTACCTCATTCTTTTTAAGGGCTTGATTATCTTTATCCTAGATATTAATTTCATTTATCCTTGCATTGGTTACATTCACCTTTTCTTCACCAATAATATTATACTAAATAGGGGTATTTGTTTCTTCAATGATTGTTGTACTTTTATTGGCTTCCTTCTCCTAGTTATTATTTGAGTCAATTACAAGGTTTCTTATTGAATAGGTTTTAACCTTTTTAGGGGTGTCAGTTACCCCTTTTGCGTATAGGAGCAAATATGATCTTTGTTTATTTTGCAAATGGTGCTAATATGAGTTATATTTGTATTTGTCTCTGTTAGTTTAGCATAATCTCCTCTCATAAAATTGATATCTATTAGTTTCGAAGCTTTGTGTCATTGGCCTAAAGTAGGTTTCTATTGATAGTTGATATACATTTCAGCTTCCACTAAACTACCCTCTTCGTCTAGTGTTAGCAGAGGGACAAAATCAAGTAGTTATGTACCAAGCCCAACTACACTACACACCCTTGCATGCCTAATTCTTCTTATTTTGGTTGTAGCTTTATTTAGACATATTGTTTTTCCTAGATTATTACTAGAAAAACTTGTGGTAGACCAATATCATAAAGGAATAATATGAAAGTTTATTCATATGGTGATATGCTTCAAATTTAGTTTTTATAGATCAATGTTAGGTCTATATTTTTTTATAAATATTATTTTTCTATTCATGAGTTAAAGGCCTACTTATATTACTTTTTATACATTACCTACATAATTGAATATGAAAAGGAATAGGTCCTTTTTATTGATGAGCACATCTTCCAATCTTGAGCTCTTCTAGTTAATTTGTGCGCAATGATTCATAGTAGGATATGATGACCACTTATTTAGGAAGAATTCCACCATAGTTGAGGTTCTTTTAGAGTCTCCTACTTAAAGAATCTCAAAAGGTGAAGTTACAATGAACCCCCCATTTGAAACAATTGGAGGAATGTATTTCAGGTTCACTTAAGGGGTCTGGTCTCTGACCATTTAACTTTATGTTCTTGTTATAGGGGATGAGGGGGTTAGAGACTCAGGTGGGAGATTGGCTTGAGGATGATGTAATGTTTGTAAGCTTTTTAAGTATAGAGGAATCACCTAGATAGGTTGAGGTAAAAGGGGGAATGCTAAGTTTGAGGTTAGTGGGGGAAGGGTAGGAGTGTTATGATGCTCTACTACTAATGTCATTGTCCAAAAAAGGTTAAAAAGCTGGTGAAAAGTTTTAAAAGTAATAGCCCTCCCAAATTAGTTACTAAAAAGGTAAAATAAAATTAAAATTTGAAATGTGGAACAAGAAGGAAAAGGAAACGCGTTAGAGTATGGAAAATAATAGATCATAAGGTAAGAGAACTAACTACTGACTCAGGTAGGTCAGATCCAACGTGGTTGGTAGAGTTGAAAGTGATTAAGAGCTAGGAGAGAGGAAAGTTGAGGAAGCCAATGAAACTAAGGAAAGGAACGGTGCTTGAGGCAGAAGCAACTACATTGGAAATTGTAGGGGTATTACTTAAAAGTGAGAGTGAAAACAAAATTCTAGACTTAGGGATATGGTGGATTAATTGAAGAAGGTCAATATAAGATAGTCCAAAGCGAAGGAGGAGAATGAACTCGATTGTTTTAAAGTATAATAAGAAACAAAAAAAGAAGTAGAAATATAAAATTTAATATAAGTGTCATGTAACTCTCATATGCTAATTTCTTAATATTGGATAAACAGTTGAAATCATTCGTTGGTGTTATAGCTTTAGGTATGGGAATTTAACACTAATCTTAGTTTAATCTTAGTTAATAATCTCATTTTAGTCACAAGGCCTTTTGGTTCCTTCATCCTATTATGAATGGTTGAGGGAATACAGGCTCAAAATGTATAACTTTGCTATAGCTGTGGAGATGTTTAAGCCTTTTTGTACTTAAACATAGTTTGGTTAGAATCGATAGGATATCTTATTGATAGTGATCTCAAATTTAGCTTAGTTGTAACATTTACTTACATTAGACCATGTACTTCACTTTTAGGGATTTTATTTAGTAATTAAATTCAACTTTTTAAAAAAAACAATATCTTCAATTCTAACTTTGTTGTATTCAAATTTGCTTTCTTCTATAAAATTTACAACTCTTTGTTTTTCTAATCTATTTATATCTTACAACCAGATTAGGAAAATATTCAATTATATAGTTAATAACCATATTTTTAATGTAGAATTTGATAATAATAAAAACAAAAAAAAAGTAAAAGCATGATGCCCAATCTTATGTTATATATCAATGGTCAATACATTATAACATAATGATAGATTAAGCAATCACTAATAAAATAATTACTAAATTGTCAAACCTGGGATAATATGTTATATAATTAATTTTTCTTGAAATTACATTAATATTCTAATAGTAAAACAAAAACAATTACAATAAAGCCTGTGTAACGATATTAATTATGTATAATAGTGCACCATAACTTTATGAGTTAAAATTAACTTTTTTGTAATTCAGACAACTCTTTTAGATTTAACAATGACAACTCCAATTCTCAATTTCATATATTCATCCAATATTAAATAATTAAATTCGATTTTCTAACTTATATTAATCATAAAAAATATTCATAATATCTAATTTAATATCTTAACATATAAAATTTAAATCATTTTCATGCGTAATTGACCTACAATCTTAATATTGATGGCCTTGACAATCAATTTATATGGAACAATTATAAAAAAAGTCAATTTTTGATCATAAAATAATTCAAAAGCTCATATCTTTAAGCAATGTATGGAAGATAAGACTTATTTTAAAGTACATAAAATACATGTGTGTTTTGAGCTCTTCACACAAAAAAATTAAAGATATGAAATAAATATTTTCATATTTTAACAATACTTAATTATCATAAAAAGATCATCCATGAATGAAAAGAGTAATGAAAGAACCACTTTGTTCATGTTAAAGGAAGAAACTTTGAAAATGCTTATAAAAGTACTTCATCATCTACCTTATTATATATCTATATTCCCAGATAATAAGATTTATGCTTGCTTTATTACTTGTTATGTCAGATGAGTGGCATTTCGTATAGATGATTGTATCTATTAATCTATATACGTGGTTTGAACTTACTTAGCAAGGGAAATAAGATAAAGATACATTTTAATGATGTTATGTTTTTTATGATTGTTTGGCATGCAATGTATATTTTGTGATTCTAATTTGTATATTATTAGTTACGAGGGAATATGGTTTAGATTATGAGGAAAAATATTTTGTAACCTTAATGTTCTTATTTAAGTTACGCATATTTTTTTAATAATTCAATATTGTTTCGGTGTATTTCGAAATATCATTCCACAGAGCGTGTTGTGTGGTCGTCAAGTTTTGGCAACTTTCGGCCAGCGTCAGCAACAATAGGACAAACATCGAGAAGAAAAGGGCACTCTTTTCCTCCAACTTCTTAAAGCTTGCTTTATAGCCACCTTGGGAATGAATTCATTATCATCACCACTCTAGAGGCATTAGTCAGAGTTTCATTGGTACAATTTCAAACGAGGCAATCACGGTTAAAGCCATTCCTTTCATAAGGCACCAGACCAAATATCGGTTTGAAAAACATCATCCCATGATGGACAGCGACCTGTAAACCTAAAGATGTCTTTCTCTTAGATCCCACCAAAACTCAATCACTGCCACAAACTGATGAATTGGATTCTTTTTATTTGGCAACGATTCATGACTTATTTAAAACTATTAGTTTGTTTAGAATAAGCTACGTTTTATACTCGTAGCTACATTTTGCGACCTTTTTATTTACTGTGAGCTCTGTTTCGTAGCGAATTTAGCTACGAAAAAGATATGGCGATGTTTTCTTACCATAAACTTATTTTTGTAGCAAAATATTTTTAGCTACGAAATTTTTTTATGGCTAATAATGTTTGGCAACGTTTTTTAACTGTTAACTTATTTTCATCGCTAAAAACCCTTCGCTATGAATTTTTTTTTCATAACTCACTACCAAAATTCAGTTATTTAACATCGGTAAACTCTCAAGTTCTGTCGGTAAAATAAATTACGGACAAAAATCGGAGACGGACAAAATCATCGGTAAAAGGATGTAGTTAAATTTACCGACGGAGATATTCTGTCAGTAATTTACTAACGGCCCAAAACATATTACCAACGGTCGATATAACGTCGATAAATATTACCGACGAAAAATTTAAAGGGCAGTTCTGCCGGTAACATTTAGCAACTGATGAAATTCCGTCGGTAAATCGAAGATAATGAACAAGAAACGACATCTAACTTACCGACAGTAATAGTATTTCGGTAGGTAAAACAAATTAAATTTTCAACGGTATTTTATATTTCGTCGGTAATAGGAGGTAAGAAATTTTTTAATATATTTCAGTTTCATGATGTTGTGATAAATGCATAATGTTAAGAGTTACCTATTATGTGTGCATAATAAAT
>JAOSBM010000003.1:23188170-23202740 GCA_027568955.1 Erythroxylum tenue
GGCACTTTAACATGTAATTAATAAGGGTATATTAGATATTTCATTAACTTTCTTAATAAGTGTGCATTTCCCTAAAATGACTCTTATTATGAATCGAAGGGAGTAGAAGACTAGATTTTGCTTCAAATCTTCAGTAGACATGCATCAGCTGCCTATTTATTTGCCTAGAGACCGACATCGAGTTCGGGCAGTAGTTCTTCAAGCGTCTATTTTAAAATATAATTAACCTATTCCGATGATTCTTTTTAATGCGCACAAGATCGAATACAAATCTGATTTGAGATTTGGAGTGATGTAGACAACTCATAAGGAGTTGCATGTAAGGTGTCAAGCTATGGCATTTTATACTCAATTTTTTCTGCAGTTGGATACTTACATGACTACGATTGAACAAAGATGCCAATATTAAATTAACAACTCCGCAAACTCCAATACGTGATCACCCTGTTATTCATAGACTTCGATCGATACTAAATTGACACTCCACAGCTCATGTGATCCCAAAAATTGGAGCGTGCATTTACTGCTATTTCTACTTGGTTCACAACATTTAAGGAGTGCCCAGAAAAAAAGTACACAGTAGGAGAGGCCTCAATTATTCAGCATTTAATTACATTTAATGGGAACTAAATTGGAACTGACAAACGTAGGGACTAATGTTTCATCTAAGTATTTATTGCCTTGTTTTGTTTTGGTGATGCTACATGACCATTTTATTATATGTCTGTTTGACTCCAATATTTTTTTCAAAGCTAACCACTATTTTGGACTCTTTTGCGTCTGCTTGGCCTGGCCCTTGTAGGGTATAGCATTGCAGTTTTATTGCACCATTTTGTCTCTCTCTTTTACATCCTGGGATCCAAAGCCAGTTCTGGTCAACGAGAAATTTTGACGATTTTTCCAAAAATATGTAAGAGCCACTGAGATTGTGTCTGTCTCAGGTACTACACCTTCAAAATTTTCTATCAGATGCCAATTTTTATGCCATCTTTGTTGATTTAGTGTCAATTTTTATTATTTAAGTTATAAAATTTACTGAAATAAACACTTTAACCATTTTGTTTATGAGGTTAACTTAATTCAATTTATTCCACATATTGGTAATAAGTAATTAGTAGCTTATTCTATTGGATTTTGTGCCTTATTTTCATTTCTTCTTATATGAAGAAGGTTCCTTTTCTTATGTCAACTCATAATTCTAATTAAGTTCCCAAACAATGCAGAAATTAGGGATGACAATGGGTAGGGTTCGGTTCGGCTATTACTCTACTCATATCCATATTCATTTTTTATGACTCAACTCATATTCATATATATATCCATCGGTTTTTATGATTTACTACCCATATCTAGATTCATTGGATTGTTCGAATTTTTGGATATCCATCGGGTTGTATAGCACATAAAAATATAACTTGTAAATATAAAATATAAAGAGCAGATTTATGTGAACTTTCTAAATCAAAATTACTTTAATAATATTAAGTCAATATTTTAATTTGTATGTCTTCAAAAATCATAAAATTGGAATAATAAAAATCATAATGTCTAGTGCAAAGATAACATATATTTCTCACAATCAAGATCTGGAACAAAGACTCAAATATCTACAGCTTTAAATTGTCTTTGTGTGAACTCCACAACATTCAAAACTCCATCTCCATATCATTTGCAATATTATCATCCTATAAGAAAATAAAATATGATGAAAAAGGTGAGGACTGAGGAGTAAAGTGAAGATTTTAAAACTGTTTTTTCTCAGAAAATATTAATATTTTATTATATTGAGCCATAAATATTCAAGAAAAAATAGAAAAATAGAGTTAATAAAAAACGAGTAGGGTATGGGTATCCATCGATTCGGGTATCCACATACATATCCACATCTATTTTTAAACATCAATTTAAAATCCGTTTTTTAACATCCATATCTATTTTTTGGGTTACATAGCGCATATATTAGTCGGGTTAAAAACTCACTCTCATCTCTAATAAAAACTCATTAGGAATTTGAGTCAAGCGAACTTTCTTATTAAATTCATTTACAAAGTGGTTATTTGTGTGTCCATTTTGCTCTAAAATTGAAGAATGATTGTTTTCTCAAATTTGTAATTTAATCATAATTTTCATTTTTTATTTCAAATAAATTATTAACTGAATTTGTTTATTTATTTAGAACTTGTGTACTTTGATAAATTTCACATACATCCAAGAGAGGGAAAAAAAAACTCTCATGAGAAGATAACTTAAATATCTTCTATCTTTTATTAGTTTTTTAAAGAATATTTTTAATAGCTCGTTCAAGTCTCAAAAATAGTCTCTTCGTAAAATATAAAAAAAATCACAGGCTTCATTGGATTTAACCCTTTTAGTACCTCCTAAAATCAAACCTTTAGTCTCCCAAATATCTTGATTCGAAGTTGATAATTGATGAAAATTCTAGAAGTCTTGCATTCCTATATACCGAAAGCCAACAATTAAAATCTCAAATCCTTCAAACTTAAAAAATATACAACTACTAGACCTAGAATGTCAATGGGAAGGGAGGTTAAGAGACGTTTCTATTGTAACTCAAATCTATCTTGAGTTTTTATGCTTTCTATTGTAAAAAAGAAAAAGTAAAATATATACTCTCTTGATGAGAAGAAAATAAAATTAAATAAGGTCATGCTTTTTCGACGGATTAAATAAAAATCTGTCTAGTCTTTTCCAATGAATACAAAAGAAAACAAAGGACGTGTTCATGCATGGTACGTGTACCCCACTATTTACTTTGGTTAAAACTAGTATATAATTTATGTGTGCACATCTTACTTATACCCCACTATTTACTTTGGTTATAACTAGTGTATAATTATGTATGCACATCTTACTTATAGTTAAAAGGAATCATAATTCCAGGAGAATGATCCATATTGTAGTAGTGAAAATAAAAACAATGATCCATTTTCACAATAGCTTACTTTAACGTGTTAGTGAATATATAAAACTAATTAAGTTGACCTCAAACAACAGCTTAAACTATTGTGATGAAACGGTCATTTCACAAAATGAAGCATACATATAATACTATGCGAACAAATTCAAAGACCAATATTTATAAAAACAGTAGCTTGCGAATTCAATCAATAAGACGCCAATATTTAGATAAGTCCCATCACGTAGATGATCTTTAGTTTTCCATAATTTCAATGGAAGTTTATGCATATTAATCTCATCAGAACGAGATTATCTAGAATTATATCTAGAATTACCACATGCACATTCTTATAAAATATCTCTCCTTTGCTGAAATCTTCTAAACTAATATAGTAATGCTTGCTTACAATTTGTTTCAAGTACTACAGTTTCTGGAGTTCTAAAAGCTCAGATCTCTCCTAAGCACTGAGCAAAACATCTAGCAGTACATAAAAATGTTTCCAATGAAGGAAAATAGCATATTTTCAATCATCTTTTGATTATTAGGAAAATAAATATTTTGAGAATGCATGTCTGCAACTAGTATACAGTTTCTCTTATTAGCTAAATTATTCATTTTCCACGCACGACTAAGCCTACAAAATGATGCTTAGCCAAAATTAATTGCATGTTATAGGTAAAAAGAAAAGGATGCACTTTTGCATAAAAACTGATTAGAGAAACAACATTTTAACAGAATTTTCATTACAGTTTGTATGTCAGTAGCTATGGATCGATCACATCTACACATTAGTAGTGTAAGAGATACCACTATAACAGATAAATAGAGCATACAGCTCCTTACAGGATGCTTAGCGTAATAACTATGAAAAGCATACAGTCTACAAGAGTACATCAATTTATGCAGAAGTTGCATGAGAGTTCTTTAGCAAACTGCCAACTGCTATGACTTTCCTCCAGAAATACTATGCAAGCATTTACATCAGTGTAGGATTAAAGCCATTTCTTCTGAGATCCTTTGAATTTTTTTAATTGATGCAAGAAACAGATAATAATCAAACCTATACTCAAAGAAGTCATCATAACTCGTACAATCAAATTTATTTAGCTGGTAATGATAATGATACGCAGGGTCAGATAAAATGGAAATAAATTCAATTGGAAAATATAGATAAGTACTCTAAGAACAAAGAAATATAGATAGAGAGAAAGAAAATAGCATAAGAAAAATTGGGATTTTCGGATATTGAAAATTCACCGCTGTATTTCAGAAATTTGAATATATAAACATTCATCAGTTGATAGAATAGAATGTGAAGGTTATGTAGAAGAAATACTCCTTGTTTGTTAAATATTAATAAATAGAAATGGAACTGATCAACAAGGAATGTTATAGAAAAGAAAATGAATCATAATGCAATGCATTGGACGAGTGAAGCTAGCTTATGATGAACCTAATCGGATGGGCCATAAATATCAAGTTTTATTCGCAATAGTATCGAACACAAGTCGATTTTTAAGTAAGTTTTAAGAGCTTGTACAATGAGAAACATGAAGTTAATATGAAGTATATGTGGTGCTGCTACTATTGAAAATGGATTTATATGTGGTCAAAGTATGTGAGCAAACATAACAACAACATAATAGAGTGAGTTCTTCCCGAGCATATTAGTGTAATGTAAGGTTCTACTTCCAAAAGAACAACCACCAACGTCAAAACCAACCATTAACAAATCCTAATGTTAATCAGGATTTTAAAACCTTGTCGGTCCAAGTGGATTACGAAACAGCCACTCAAAGTCTACTTATTATATCCCAGTCTTTCAGGTGGCCTCCAATGGTATATTAAATTACTATGCAGCATGTGTGTGTTTTTGAGCTGGCATCAATTAATTAATGAATCTAAAGATTTGTCCTTTTGCCTATATTTAGATTTCATTACATTATCCTAATGAAATGGATATCTAACCTACCAACATAAGCACATCATCTCTATCTCACACCTCTGCAATCTTCTTCTATTCTTCACACAATAATATCTTCAAGGCACAAGCAAATGCCTCTCGTCACTTCTATTATTACTATTGTTGCATCATCAATATAAATAAGTTTGGATTTTCGGTTAAATTAATAGCTAAAATGTGTTGATCATCTGGAGCAAGCCATTGTATTACTCTAATTCTTTGTTTTGAGGAGCAAAAGTATCAATTTCTAATAGATGGAAGGGTAAAAACTGCAGAGTTAAGAAAAGGCTGAAAGCATATATATAGGACTTGCATGTTCAAGTACATACCAATTACAACCACAAGTATGGCATATAACTTTAGGTCCCATAGTTTCTGCTACTAGTCTACTGTGACTAGATCCACTATAGCAACTATTGTACCACTTTCTGGAACTGTGCGGAACAAGGTTATGCCATTTCTTTGTCTGCTAAAGAGCTGTTCCAATGGTACCCACAAAACTTAAACATTTTGCTTTGGCAAGCAAGAAAGGAAGTTCATAATGTAATCATCTCTCTGTAGTAAAAGAAATGAAGAAAGGAAATATACCCATAAGTTCACATCGGCTTCAATGCAAGGTTCATAACTCCTTATTTTATTGATCTTTGCTTTTGGACTTAGCCTGCACTAGAATCAACATCAGGTGGTGGAATTTCAGACGATGGTGTAGCTGTTACCTTCGGTTTCGGCCTCTTTCTCTTCTTCTCATAGCTAACACCTCTTGCTTTGGCCTGAAAATCCCTCACCTCTCTCAAGTAAAGCCTCACAGCTCTTGCCGCAAAAGGGTTACCTTCAGGCCTACCTCCATGTTCTTCATAAGCTGCTCGCAGACGTCCGATGAGTGCATCCAGGCTTCCCCAAGCTTGACGGAGAGGGCAAGGGCAAGGTGCTGGTGGGTTAGGGAGGCCAAAGAATGGGCAAGTTTGGTTGTGGACTTTGGTCTTGCCAAACTGGTCTAGATACCTGAGGAACTCAAGAACATGAGCTCCACTACACATTGGAAGCGTAAGAGGAGGCCTGTGGTTTCTCAGATACTGACAGAAAGTGTTCCAGTCTCTGCGCTTTTGATTCTCATAGCGACTTGAAGATGGTGATGTCGTTGGCGTTGAAGAAGCAGCAGTGGTTACGGTGGCACTTGTGGGGGTGGTTGGTGTGGTGGGGCTGGTGATTGCAGTGTTTGTGAAAGTGGGATTTGCTGAAGGAGATACTAAATCCATTAAACGAAGAGATCTAGTAGTTGAGATTAGGTTTTTTGTTATCAAACCTTAGCAGCTTCAAAAACCGGTTGCTGGAGAGACTGCAGAGATCATCGACTCTGCTACTTGCTTGATGAGAAATTGAGTTGTCTAGGTCTAGGGTTTGTGCTCCCTCACTGGCTGTTTGCTTCAAGAAAAGTATACGAGTGATGAAGAGGCCAAAGGGTGAAAGCGACAGAGATTCCTTTGTCAGGTGAACAGAATGATACTGTTCCGTCAGAAGAAGTATTGAGACCTTAGTCTTTTACTCTTTGCAGGCAGCTTCTAAGAATAAGAGTATTTTCTTGTGAAAATGGAAAAACTAGACTACCCAAAAATGGATCAGCTCCAGAATTTGCATGGCTTCCATGTAAGCGGGACGAGGGACAGAGAGAAAGGGAGGGAGGGAAGCGAGAAGGGGTGCTTTTTTTGGGTTTGTAAGAAAGGAGTGAAATTGTGGAGGGAAAACGAGGCTATGGCATGGAGATAGAGAAAGTAATTGGCAGGGGGTGGAAGAAATCCTGAAAGACTGCACTAGTAGTGATTGAGTAGACTTTCTGAAATATGCTTAAAGAGAAGATCAGATCATCAGATTTTCTTTCCAGTAAAAGAGCGAGCAACTCAAGTTAGTAGTGTAGATAAAGTAGGAAAAAGTTAGAGAGAGAGAGAGAAGCAACACAGTCCATTCCATTCCATTTCATCTTAGCGCAGAGAACACTACTTCAGATCAGATGGGATGTAATAAGCAAAGAGAAGCTAAAATGATAAGAGAAAGAACTAAAGAAGGTGTTGTGCTTTTGCTATAATAGGACAGGTTTGGCAGCAAGCAAAGGGTCGATGGTGACCCAATGAGCCCAGGACACAAAAATATGCTGTCCCTAGTCACTGTACCAACTTTCAACTTTCAACTTTCAACTCTCAAGCGCGTGCATGTATGTTTTAATTTACACACCTCGCCTAAAGTAGAAGGGTCGATGACAAGACACAAAGACATCTCTGGAGGAACCTTCATGGTGGTTGAATTATACTGCATGTATACACATAACAAAAAGCCTTAAGACGAAGGCAACATTCCCATTAGTTGTGGACAGCTTAACATTTTTTTTGAATCTTTCCTGTAAACGAAGAAAAAAATCTCTCCCTCTGTTTGTCTGTCCTTGTGGGTTTGGAGAGTCTAGGCTCTTTGGTGTAAGAATTAAAAGTGATTATGAAAGCTTTTGTGACTCATTAATTGTACTGAAATTGGGATGGCTCATAAAGCTTTCGACAATTAGTTGGAATCTCACAGTCAGCAGCTAACTAGGTTAGCCTAGGTTTTTATTACAATTTCTTGTAGGTCTTCTTTATTTTCGAAGATCTTCATGGTCATATATATACAAACGTTTAAATGATGAGTTATTTAGACAAAGAAGCGTAAAGACCAAGTACATTTTCACAATACGTAGGTTTGGTTAATAATTGTTTCTCACACCCAAAAGTAAACTATCTAAAAAGATTCTTAGCTAACCTAACCACACCACTGTGATCTAGTAACCTTAAAGATAAAATTTCATTTCTTTTACAGTTTGGTCGATGGGGATCAATCATTTGTTCCATTCACACCCCTCGTGCTGTCCGCGTTAAATACTGTTAAACTCGGTTATGTCAACAGGATCCATGTAGGAAGTAGCTAGGCGTGAAATATATATATAGAGAGGAAGACTATATGAAATAACAGTCACATGCCTTGTTTTAATTAGCTATCTACTCTACAATTAGGCCTCGATTGATCCATAATTCACCTAAAATTGAACTGTGTTCTTTATATATATATATTCAGTGAATAAGCAAGGTTTGCTTCATGTTTTGTCCAACACTGGCCAAGGGTCCACCACACCAACACTTGAAAATGGGCGTTGTTCCTATAACGCCAAAATATCATTCTCCTCCTTGAGTGAAAAAAAAAAAGTTAAAACACTCTCATTCTAAATTTTGGACCAAGTCAATCCAGAGGAGTTGAACAATTCAATCCACATGTATCTCAACGTTCCATTCAACTCCAAAAACACAAAGTTTTCACAAGTCAAACCAGCTTTATATTTGAGTCTTGATAAAGAAATACGAAGAATATTTAAGCAGACGTTGTTATACACATGAATATACTCGTTTTCCTCTTAGGCTCTACTCTAGTGCACTTTCCAAGGAAGAAATTAAGTTGTCTTTTTTGGGCACTAACCAAAGCCAGACAAACACTACTATTCTAAGTGGGTGGAAACTGGGAACTGGGAAGCCTAGCTAAGCTATAACCTTCCACAAATAGTAAGGCAACAGAGTTCCTGCATTTGGGTCCTAAAGGCTACCAATAGGAGGGATGCAAGTGGGAGGGCTGTCCGATACATAGATGAAATTTATAGTTTCATTTGTAGAATTTTTATTACTCCACATTTCTATTTGGAATACACTTCATTTTCCTTTCCAGGAGTATGCAAAAGGGTTGGATCGTTTTCCTGGGCTCGTCTTGTTCATTCGCAGGGAACATAATGATTATTGTTTATTTTTGGCGTGGAACGGCTCCCCAGATACCGAGCAAAATCTCTAACACAAGATGAAATTTATTTGAGTAAACTCATTTTAATCTCGATAATATATATGATTTTGTTTGCTTTACTGCTTCTAAATATTCAAGATTATCCATCAAACATCTGCCCACGATGTTTGTTTGTAAGCACTTTGCTCTAACGAGTTATATTTGCAAATCTTTTTCGATGTACCAAAAGAAAGGCACTGATTTTACAATATTGCTTTTAGAGCACTCATTAGTATAATGGGGATCATATTTTGTATCTAATATGAGTTTAAGTCCAATTACATTTGAAATTTTATATAATTAAAGAAGAAAATAATCCTTAATGAGTTATATATGTATGATAGTATAACTCTTGTTTTTTTTTAATTATGTTCATCTTTAGTTTAGAAGGGCATCCCTCCATAGTCCATGTACATGCAAATTAGGGTATATTTGCTGTAGTAGTAGTGTTAGTGTATAATCGTGAAATACTACCTAAATTTAGGTGACTGAATTCGTAATCCAATTATATCATAATTGTAAGGTTAAGGGGGCGGTTGGTCTGTATAGGAGAATGATAATAGGAATAGGAATGAATATAGTGAGGAATGAGAATGTATATTATCATTATAATTATGACGGTTGGTTAAGATAAATGAATGATTACCATTACCATTGATAGTGGTTGGTTTGTAAAAAATATTGAAAAATAAAAATTAATTAATTAAAATATAATTCATTCATTAATTAAAATATTATAATTAATTAATTACACTATTTCAATTGATTAATTATATTGTAATTAATTAATTAATATTATTATTAGCTAAAGAATACCAAACCTTACTAAAACAGATAAAATCAAACATTGCTTTGGGTCATAGGATAGGAATAAATAATGATGACAAAGATACTATATTAAAGAACAAAGGATATTAGAGGAATAACTCATCATTCCTCTTATAACGGAGAGGAATGGAGCAATGTCAAAAAATTTAGGAATGAAAGTATAAGTCATCCAATCATAACCTCTTACCAAGCTTTATTTTTCATTCCATACTCTTCTCTCTCTCATCGTATCCACCAAACAAGTAAACCCTAAATGTTTAATGAGACAAATAAGAAGGTTAAAGGGTTAAGGATAATAAAATCTTTATTTTTATCATTTAAGTCCATGCAATATGTTTTGAAACTTAATTGTTTCACGTGTAAGGAATTAAGTTGGTTAAATAAACCGAATATATTTTCATGTATCTATTAAATTAATTGTCAGAATTCTATATAAAAATTCAGTTAAATTTTACATTAAATACAAACTTAAGTTAATTTAATTTTAAAGAAACTTTACTTTATTTGTAAACTTTATAGTGTAATTGATCAAACTGATATAAAGTTTACATGAAACTTTTTCCAATATAATTTCACCGGAAAGTATACGTAAGAAACACTATTCCACCAATAAAGGAGGGGACGTTACGACAAGTACTATGCTTCCTTTTCTTTTTTCAAAATCTAATTAAGGTTTAGGATTGAAATCTCTCCCTCCGTAACACCCACCTTGAAAGTTACGATAGTACATGTTGTTTAATTAAGGCTACTAGTACTTGTGTCTCGAGTCTCGCACCACAATTCTCGAAATGAGTGTAGTAGTTTTCGAAACGAACTCTTTCTGCTTGTAGATACCTACCTCAACCCCCTCTGGCCAAAGAGAAAGGAGCACTGGTCATTTCAGTTACAACCGTATATTTTTATAAACAAGTGTACGTAGTACGAATAACTTGTAGTGATCTCAATTGTAACATGCATGCGTCGTATCTGAATCAAATTTAACTATAGTTTTTATGCCAAATTTTCCATAATTTCACAAACATTTCAATGGGATGATTGCTGTCCACTAATACTGGACACGCTTTCTGATTGTGGATCATATTAGTCTTGTCAATAATGATGTAATTTTCGGACAAGAGTGTGGTAGAAATTATCAGTTACTTGTACAAATTCTACTGTATTAGTTTGGATTGCTTCTGTGCCCTTTTCAAATAAACGTGACATGGAATAAGGATTAATTAATAAATTATTAAAAAACTACTAGTTTTATCCTGCCTAGACAGGGGAAGTATAGTGTATAGAGCACAAAAATGGCAATCCTAATTGCTTCCACATGGGGTAACAAACATAATTCCTGCATTTGGAGTCTAAAAAGCTGCATGACTTGAATGCAGGTGACATGTCCCTTTATCAAACATTTTTAGCTGTCGTAACCAAGGCATAGGTCTCCTTTACGTGCCCAATGACGGTAGAAAAAGAAAAAAAAAAAGAACTATTGGGTATTAAGAAAAACAACAGTTCGATATTGTTTGTGGCAATCCAAGAAAACTCCTGGAGAGCTGCAAGAACCGTAGCAGGTAACAAAACTTCGTTAATTGACATCAAACTGATTTATTGATCCTCCGAAGACAAGTAATTAAGGTGTTTATGACAATCAGCTTCATTGTCCGCCGGGAGTCCAATCTGTTGGTTGAGGCGCCAACACAGTCCGGACTGGAGCTTGACCAAACTGTCCACTGAGGTTGATGCTGATCTATCATTTCCGCTCACTGTTCACACACTTTTATGTGTCAGGTCAATCACGGATTCTATATCTTTACTCGCTGTTGTTAACTAACTGTTGGTTATTTGCAAGATCCAATAATTGCGTTCACTGATTTTTAACAAAAATTCACTTATATATGACTGTTGTTTCTTAAAGGCTAAAGGTAGCCTTTATGTCTGCCTAATTTGTTTTTCAATTTACTCTTGGATAGTAATGTAACTTCAGCTGAAATCATCGTATCTTTTTGATGATCATTATACTTTTTAGGATTTTATGGAAGAAAAATCTTTTGATAGACTCTTTTTTTTTTTTTTGTGGTACAATGGAATTAAAAACAAAAGGACTAGCTCCTAGGATTGAATCCCCCACGAAGGGATCGCGGATAAAGGGTTCTTTGCACGTCTCGGTGAAGTGCATCCAAAAGACTCCAGGGAGGCTCGTGAAGAATATGCAGGCTCGGCGGTGTAACCGAAGCGAGAGAAGCTAAGTGATCCGCACACTGGTTCCCTTCTCGAGGCGTATGTTCAATGTGAACTGTCCACTCCCGATTAAGTAACTCGCGGATACCTGCCACAAAAGAAGAGTGCTCAGTCATATCCTGAAAAGAAGAGGAAAGAATATTGATGATCTCGAGGGAGTCCACCCTCAGATGGACTCGTCGATAACCTCACTCCCAAGCCAAAATCAACCCAGAGTACACCCCGCAGAGTTCGGCCATGATAGGAGTACCAATGCCTAACTGCTGTAAGAAACCGCCGCATCAATGCCCTTGCCAGTTGCGAAAGAGCCCGCCTGCAGACGCAATATTAGAGCCCAATTTTACAGACCCATCCGTATTAAGCTTGACCCACCCTTCGAGCGGTGGAGTCCATCCTACTAAAGAACCCAATGGCAGCCCCTGCGACTGGAAAAGACGATGTTCCATCATGTTGGCTCGAATGACCCAGTGAGTATAAGCCAGGATCATCGTTTGACCGTTAAGAGGCCAAACAAAACCCTGCTCAAAAATGCTGTTGTTACGCCATCGCCAGAGAAACCAACAGGCGACCCCAAAAATGGTTGCCCACTCAGCCCTATGGAATTGCACTCTATGATGAAGATTAAAATGGATCCAGTGGCCTTCCTCCTGATTGAAAAAGTCCCCGCCAACCATGGTGTCAGGAAATTGTTGCCAGAAGAATTTGACTCGAGGACAATCTCTTAAGACATGCTGGGTCGTTTCCTCCTGCCCACAGGAATGACATCCTGCCTCCATGGTCAAATGTCTGGCTACCCTTTCCTTATTGGTTAGCAATTTCCTCTTAACCATCAGCCAGAGAAAAGATATGATACGTTGAGGTCCCGCCCATTTCCAGATGGCCTCCCACTGGCTACTTAAAGCATCAGTATTTAAATGCGTGATCATATCATAAGCAGAAGCGACGGTGAATCGCCGGTGCAAGGTGTGACCCCAGAGCAACCAATCCTCCTCTCCATTACGAATAGTGGCGGCCGCAATAGTCATACAAACAGGAGCGGGGAGATAACCTTGGAAAGCCTGCCAATTCCAATGACCATCGCCTTCCTGGAAATCATGAATAGTAGCGTAAAGAAGGCTCTCAGGGAGTTCGGTCTGAGTCACTAAATAAAGCGGGCCCCAATCATCTAACCAGTGGTCCAGCCAGAAGAGAATGCGCCGTCCATTTCCGACTTGCCATTTAACACCTTGAGTTGTGCAGTATTCACCCATATCTGGCATGATAATACTCTTCAGATGCTCTGTTAATTGGGATAGTCTTGTTTTTAACAAAAATTCATCTGATTCGGTCGATTCAATCGTAAAATTTTTGAAATGATTAATTTTTTGTTTAAATTTTAAATTTTAAATTCAATTTATTTTAATAACTCTTGTTGTTAAAAACGATCAGTTTACTAATTAATTGGTCAACTTTTGTAAATTAATAAGTTTTTATAAACTAAAATAAATCAGTTAGTTTTCATTTAACAATCTCTTTTTCGATTAAACTTCAAATTCTTAGATAGAAAAGGATAATATTTTTCAATCATATTTCAAATTCTTTAATTTTATTCAATTTTTAGCCTATTTTATAATATACTAATATCGGTTGAACCTTTTAAACCTTAAACTTTTTGTTATGCCGGCTTAACTTCTGGTCCAATTTTTAAATCGTTGGTTTTTAATGCCTATATCATTATCACGAATTACATCAATTTACTAAATGCGATTTTAATTTCTTGTTTATTTGGATTAGTAAATGATATATATCCCTTCTTAAATTTTTTATAATATCATGTCCGGAGAAAATTTTAGTTATATTTAATTTTAATTTTCAATATTTATTAAATTATTTCAATTTACCTGATTATATTTTACTCTTTTTTATGTAGAGGTAAGCACAATTCATTTTGTGGCACAATGTATATAGTTATTAGGGGTGAGCATTCGAGCTAATCGGGTCAAATTTGCACTGTTCGGGTAAAGCCTGAATTATCCAAAATTTTCCATCTTACCCGGCACGAACCCGAACTTACCCCGATCTGAACTTACCCGGCCCGAAATTTTTTCCATCTTACCCGGCCCGAAAATTTCGGGTAAAAATTTTGGGTTACCCGAAATTTTCTTTAGTTCTCTTTCAAAAATTAATCGGATAACTCGAAAATGAACCCTAATTCGGGTAATCGAGTAAACTGAAATTTTTTCGAAGTTACCCGTCAATTACTCGAAAATATTTCGGGTAATACCCGGCCCGACCCGATTTACCAAATTTCGTCATTTTACGGCCCGGCCCGACCCGAATAATGCTCACCCCTAATAGTTATAATGCAAGAGTATTTTTTAGAGTCTTTTACATAATTTTCTCAAATGTTCAATAATTGTCTAATTAAATCATATTAGTTTATGTGTTTTTTAAGGTATTTAAAAAAAATTAGTGCCACTCTACTACTTTGGATTATGATCCAGTTTCTACTAATTCACATTTTTGAAAGAAATTTTCAATTTTTTGTTCTTTTATTTATAATTTTACGGAGGAAGAGAATATTTTGGTATATATAATATTTAAGTTAATTTTATTAGATTCACTAAACAAGTTGAGAACTCTATGAAACGCTTAGGGGCCGTTTGGTTCCACTTTTATTTTTCTGTTGTTGTTTTTGATTTCTGTTTCCTGTTTTTGGTTTCTGTTTTTTTTTCTAAAAAAACGAAAACCTGTTTGGTTGAGATTTGTAATATAAAAACTAAAAACAAAAACCTGTTTGGTTGAGATTTGTAATAT